>JAUNZO010002686.1:0-152433 GCA_031894775.1 Chloris gayana
CTGCCGGCGGCTGAGTGCTCCGAGATAAGCTTGGCGACAGTTTGTCCAGGAGAATTGCGGAGCAGTTCGATGATTGGTGACTGATGATCTGACGAGACGCGTAGCGGTCAATGGAGCCAACCCGGCCGGATCAGAGGCGAGGTCAGGAAGATATACCGAAGCGACGAGTGCCGAACTTGAGAGTGCAGGACAGATTCCATGTTGGATATGACTCGGGTATTAGCAGGCGGCCTGAGGAGTGACACTCCGAGTCACTCCGAGTTTGGATGGGACGGCTCCGAGTTTGGATGGCGCGGCGCGGCACCACGCAGCTAGCACAGCCTTGTGATGGTAACTGGTTGCAGTGAAACTCTGATAATCCCTCGTGAGACGCCACTGTCGCAATCACGCACTGGTCTACTGCAGTAAACATCGTTGTGGTTAATGCTGCGCATTCTGCACAACCAAAAGGCCGTGCTTGAAACGTGACTGCACATTTTCCCTTTTTTTTTGAATTGCAGTGACAAAGCCCTCTGGTCTCGGTTGGATTAAGCAAAAGATCAAAATATAAAGTTTACCGCAAGATAGCGTAGGATCGAACTTTTATGACAGCTCCTGCAGGCTCACAGTTGCACACAGCCAGACTCTTAACAGCAAACGATAGCTTATTGCGTATTCGCAAATATAAAATCAAAGGTGCCTTTCCAGGAAGGCGGTTGGAGAAGCACATGTGGAATTTTCACACTCTACATCTTCCCGCATCGCTTCTCTTGCTTGCGATGGTCCTGACCACGTCTTGGCCCAATTTTTCACGATTTATTCAGGCCTATAAAACACAACTCGAATCTTATTTCTTTTACCTTGAATTATATACTTTTAAACGTCTTTTTCCTGTGGACATTGATAGAGATAACGTAGCTAAAAAAAGATCGGAGCAAAGACCCAATTTCCAACCTTGAGTGTGAACTAGTGTATATCGGCGGGCGTGCTGGTGATTGTATTGTTTTATATCCAATTTTTATTTTATTTTTTCCCGGGTATTTCCATTGTTACTTATACTGATTGGAAGCAAGATATATATAAGGGCATGTACAAAGGTAATAAATGAGTGGGCTCTTGAGTGATGTGGCAGTGTATTTTTACAAATAGCCCCTCTAACCCTTGAAGAGACGGTTGGGTGGGCTCTTGATGAAGAGACGATCTCTATCACGTATTCGATGTAAGAGACAACTCTGAGAAGTGAAGAGACAACTTATGTCATATAATCATTAATAATATGTATTTATTAAAAGACAGCATGTAGAGTCTCTCCTTTGTATGACTAGAGTTGTTTTATGTCTCTTTGTTTTGATACATGTGCTCAAGAGACCACAATAGGCTCTCCTTTATACATGCCCTAAGGATCTTGCATTAATCATTGCGCATCAGTCTCGAGACTATAAAAAGACAACCCAAACAACAGTGGGTTTAGTTAACTAAATGGCCTTGCTCGTTCGTTACACGCGTGATTGGGGAATTTCTTTTATGAATATGTCGTGAATACATATATACGCCGATGTCTTTCAAGGCTGTACGCAATACATGCATACACATAGTTTTCGCAGATAGCACAAGCACAACTGAAGTTGGTTAGAGTAGCTGGCGTCCTGTTCCAAGATTCCGGTCTAGGTGAAGACAAGCAATGTGTGATTAATTCCGAAGCCATACGGGGACGTTCAGACTAGAGCAAAATTTATAAATGCCAAAATTCCGAGACCCCTAGCCCGGGTACATTCGTTGCCAAGTGCAACCTGATCGATCCTGATCAGAATGAAAATTAACTGGAGTGTGTTTTGTATGTTGACTGCATTCAGACATTTGATCGGTCATGCATGGTACATAATGCATCTACATTGTCACAAATTAATTACAGCCCAGGCGTCATTACAATATGAGTATGATGGAGCTTATCAAGTGATCCGTGTGTACGAAGTTTGCAACCAGTTGTATTCAGATGTTGTCACGCAAAAGAGAGCTGAATAACAAATGCAGAATCTATATGATTTTGTCGTGTAATGGCACACTCACGTCAGAATTAAATCATTAACCTTTGCGTCATTTATTAGCTAGGAAGAGATAAAAAACGAAATCTTTGGAGATACTGGTTTGACCAATCATTTATATGGTCGTAAAATTTTATTATTGGTGCATACTGCTGATTGGCAAGAACAAAACTGGTTATTGGTTACTACTAGCATGCAAAGGCCCTAGAGATATATAAGAATAATCATGGATAAACTTTTGATGGACAAATTGAGATGCACATGACGAAAATAAAATTCTTGACAAACTTCAGTGGGTGTCTTGTTCCAAGATTGCCCCCTAGGCAAAGATTCCAGCATATCCTTATATCAAATGATGAAGACCACGATGAACATGGAAAGCGAAGACTTATATGCGGAAATTATGTAAGAATTGAAACTTGTTTTTGTGTGTGAAATCAGCACTGATCACTTATATGTGATAATTAAAGAGCAAAATACATGAATCCATGACCACTATAAGCCATATTGTACTTACAAAATGCCAAGTGCAAAATACATTTTTGAACATGAGAATAACTTCTGTGGGCATATGGGCATATGGGCATATGCCCACCCTAGCTTTTTTTATTAATTACGGTTAAATATAAATATTGAATATCTGAATATACTATTAAATATGTTAGACTAGTTGTAGATATATCGTCAAATCATAAATTGAAGTATAAAATATCAAATTCTAACAAATTCATCAAATTAACTAGTCTGACATATTTAATAGTATAAATGTATAATCAGAGATTCAATATCTATATTTAACCATAATTAATAAAAAAAAGTCAGGGTTCGCACATGTCCCTGTGTTCACTGGAGTATTTCCCTTTGAACATAGGTCAAGTATATAAGTTTGTGTCTGGCAATCTAACGCACCAAAAAAATTCTAGCACATCATGGCGACACATTCATTCTCACAACCAGCAAAGTGACTTTAATTAGTTACAAGTAACAAACTTGGCAATTGGCTTTGATTAATAGACAACAATAAAGGTTGGCAAAAGTATATTTGGTTGGTGAGTTTTCCATGTAATGTTACAAATGCCACGGATTGACTGTCAACAAAGAGCAAGCTTATTGATTGATTCATGGTTCTCAGTGCAATGGTTAAATTGAAATTGCCACTCCAATATGCAATGGTCATTCATGTATTTTACTCACAATTCAACTATGATTTCCTTAAAAAAATAAACTATGATTGTCATCTTCCCGAGAACCAAATTGGATTGAATAAAACTGCATTGTGAAACTAATAGAGCATGTGTGCTGAAATAATGAAACTAAAGTCAGTAAGCTGACTAGAAAAACAAGGAACTTTCATCACCCATATTATGAAAACTACTTTGAATTTAATATTTGAAAAAAATAGTGAACAATTAGCCTAAGTACTCCCTTCATGCCAAAATATAATCATTTCTAGTTTTGCTCTAGATTTATAGCATCTTCAATGAATTTAGACTATTGTATCTAGATTCATTAAAGATGCTGCGAATTTGGGCACCCTCTTTTATAGTCTGAAATGCTTATATTTTGGGACAAATGAGGTAATATATAAGTTTCTTATTGAAACATACTTGCTTCTTTAGAAAGGAAAAAATATATAGCAAATTTGGAAACCAGTCACGACTAGTTATGTTACGATTTTTAGAACGTGAGGAGAGAGGAGTGAGGTTCTTGCAACATAACTGGTCGCTTCAAACTTTTCCATGGATGGCCATATAGATTCAGATTGAGTAGATGAAACAGGTAAAAATTGGCAGTGATATCTGGACTGATATGCATGCCACATAGGATCTTAATTTTTACCTTGGGTCGATGATCGTCTTTGATTCAATCACCAAATCACATTGTGTTGATTCGCCACAATATTAGATGAGATTTAGGCAATTTAGTACAATAAGTGGAATATATTTGATATATCTTACATAAGTTAGTACTCTCTTTGATTAACAAAATATTTGAGAATTTAGTCTAATAAGTGGAATATATTTGAGATACGTTACATAAGTTAGTACTCTCTTTGATCTAAAATATTTGATATTTTTTATTTCTTTTCCGGAACTGTTTGCAACTTTGATCATTATTTTGTCAAACTAAAAAGTTATAATATAGTTATAACATTACAAACATGCTTTGCAAGAACACAAATTTGTCGTACTAGACTAGTGTTTTTTTCTAAAAAAACACCATTGATACTTGATAGTCAAAGTATTTAAGTTTCACCTTAGTATACATATTTGGTAAAAAGTAATGCTATAGGTCTAACCCGATCGTCCTACTCATGTACAACTCATGCTATTATAGAAAATAGATATCATCATTTGAAAATTTAAAACACTTAATTGTCATATATTCATCCAGTTGGACGAGAGTTGGACATTCGGGTTGGCTCTACAACAATTCCCTTTGGTAAAACACGGAGGGAGTGTCAATTTATCCGTTTCCCATGCCACCTTCAAAATAACAGAACAGGTTGATCACAAATGCATCAGGTTAATAATGCAAGTTTTCTCTTGATTCTGAAGATCATGAAAGACTGCATAAATGATTAGACATAATCCACCATGATTTACAAAATCAGCAGGGATTCAGGGAAGCAGAAATAGAAACAAAAATAATCTATGCAAATGCTGCTAAAGTAAAATTGCGGCACGTGCTGCGTCGAGTGACCAAACCCAGATTTATCTTGATCGTTGCTTGAAAAGAGAAGAAGAAAAAATTCTACCTTGACCGGCCGTTTTTTACTTGGCGCACGGTGGAGTGTCTTTGTCGCGCACTGCTCCCATATAAATGGATGGCCCCGGCGTTGCCGAGTTCACAAGACCTCCCCGAAGAGCCCACACCTGCATGTAACTTGGTTACTAAACCAAGAGTCCGCGACCACTCCTCTTCCACACTCCAAACGAGCAGGCAGCTGCAGATCAGCAATCCCCGGCAAAGGGAGGGAGGTGGTGCCAAGCAAGATGATCTCGTGGGACGACTTCTACACGGTGGTGACCGCGATGACGCCGCTGTACGTGGCCATGATCCTGGCGTACGGGTCGGTGCGGTGGTGGGGCATCTTCACGCCGGACCAGTGCTCCGGCATCAACCGGTTCGTGGCCATCTTCGCCGTGCCGCTGCTGTCCTTCCACTTCATCTCCACCAACAACCCCTACGCCATGAACCTCCGCTTCCTGGCGGCGGACACGCTGCAGAAGCTGCTGGTCCTCGCCGGCCTCGCCGTGTGGTCCCGCTTCCCCTCTCTCGGCGGCGCGCCGCTGCTGGACTGGTCCATCACGCTCTTCTCCGTGTCGACGCTGCCCAACACGCTGGTGATGGGCATCCCGCTGCTGATCGCCATGTACGGGCCCTACTCGGGGTCGCTGATGGTGCAGGTGGTGGTGCTGCAGTGCATCATCTGGTACACGCTGCTGCTGTTCCTCTTCGAGTTCCGCGCCGCGCGCATGCTCATCGCCGACCAGTTCCCGGACTCCGCCGCCGCCATCGCGTCGCTGCGCGTGGACCCGGACGTGGTCTCGCTCGAGGGCGGCCGCGCCGAGACCGAGGCCGAGGTCGCCGAGGACGGGCGGCTGCGCGTCACCGTGCGCCGCTCGTCGGCCTCGCGCCGCTCGCTCGTGGGGATGGGGCTGGCCACGCCGCGGCCGTCCAACCTCACCGGCGCGGAGATCTACTCCGTCAGCTCGTCGCGGCAGCACAGCCCGCGCGGGTCCTGCAACTACTTCAACCACGCCGACTTCTTCGCCGCGGTGCACGACGGCGGGCCGCCGCCGACGCCGACGCCCGCCGCCGCGCGGGGATCGAGCTTCGGCGCCGCGTCCGAGGTGTACTCCGTCCACTCCTCGCGCGGGCCCACGCCGCGCCAATCCAACTTCGACAACGAGCACTCGGCCTCCGCGCGGTCCACGGCGAGGCACGCGGCCGTGCCCAGCCACGACGCCAAGGAGCTCCACATGTTCGTGTGGAGCTCCAGCGCGTCGCCCGTCTCCGAAGTCAGCGGCCTGCCGGTGTTCGCCGCCGGCGCGGGTGGCGGCGGCGCCAAGGAGATCCGCATGGTTGTCCCCGCCGACCTGCCGCAGCAGAACGGCTCCGACGGCAAAGGTCCGCACGGACATTAATGCTTCTCTTCTCGTGCGCCCACATCGGGTTCACGGGTTGCAAATTCTAGCATCAACTTTTATTAATCCTTTTTACCCAGATAAATTAGAGAGCAACGGCGGCGTGTTGTCCGCGGCGGAATGCGAGGCGTTCAGGTTCATCAGCAGCAAGACGGTGGAGGACGACGACGCGGAGGCGGGCGAGGCCGGCGGGCCGGAGCGGCTGACGAAGCTGGGGTCGAGCTCGACGGCGGAGCTGCGGCCCAAGGACGGCATGGACGGAGCCGACGCCGCCGACCAGCAGGCGCGGCCGCAGCACCAGATGCCGCCGGCGAGCGTGATGACGCGGCTCATCCTCATCATGGTGTGGCGCAAGCTCATCCGCAACCCCAACACGTACTCCAGCCTCATCGGCCTCGCCTGGTCCCTCGTCGCCTTCCGGTAATCAACTCCACCTTTTCACGTGATTTGCCGCACCACTTGTCTGCACTCCACAGTCCCGGTACTAGAGCCGAATATGGTTTGGTGCCTGTACCTTGTAGTGATCGATCGATTAGGCAGTGATCGATGGCTTATTCTAATTAATTACGTAAATACGCGATTCGATTTGCTCATAAAATTCGTACCATAACAGTTTCATGCTAGTTGTGATTAACGGACCAGTTCGGCAAGTATCAATGGCTGGCGTGAAAATCAGGTTTAATTTTTGCACAAACTTGGTAAGCACTAAACTACCGACCGAATATATATGTTGTACTGTATATTACTACTAGCCTTACACCACAGAGAGACGACAAGTTTGATAAGGATCGATGGGTAGTGCACACAGCACCTTTCCCAGTTTGTTATAGTTCGGTGCTGGTGATAAGGGAGCTAGCTAGATGGAATTGTCATTCTCGGCGAGGCCTAGCTACGGTACCAGCACTGGGCGACGTAGCTGCCAGCCTAAATGCAGGGCAACCCAAACTGTGCGTGGCGGTGGGGAATAACGGAAAAGCTGCTTTTACGGACCCCCGAACGGCAGCGGTGGGCTCTTTCTCCCCGGCCGGACCACACCGCGGGCGCGGACCCCGCCGGCAAGCGCCAATCCGCGAACTGTTGGAGCTGAAAGGTCGACGAGCTTGCACGGCGCACGAGCACTCAACAGCAGCAATCATTACTAACAATCTTTTGGAGCTAGCGTGAGATTAGGATGTACTGTTACACTGTTTACTGCGGCTAATCATCGTCGTCCCAGTACTTCATTTGTATGATGCCTCGGCGATCAATCACCGAACGAACCATGTATTATGATGCTTGCGTTTGCACTAGTATCCTTTTGGAACAGGGCAGAGACTAACGGGTGGCGGTGGCTGCAGGTGGCACATCTCCATGCCGGCGATCGTGGCCAAGTCCATCTCCATCCTCTCGGACGCCGGGCTGGGAATGGCCATGTTTAGCCTTGGTGAGTAGTAGTACGAACAATTCCGCCCCCACACCCCTTGTGCTCCTGTCGCGCCGCGGCCGCGATCAATTCGTCGCCCCCGCACCCGGGCCCACCGCAGCTATCCAACACCGCGAGCAAACTCAAACTCTGCCCTGTGTGCAGGACTGTTCATGGCGCTGCAGCCGAGGATCTTCGCGTGTGGCTGCCGCGCCACCGTCTACTTCATGGCCGTCCGCTTCGTCGCCGGCCCCGCCGTCATGGCCGCCGCGTCCCTCGCCATCGGCCTCCGTGGGACGCTCCTGCAGGTCGCCATTGTCCAGGTAATGATGGTTTCTCTGGTACTAAAAAAAATAACCGTGTAAATTCGGTCCACTTTTCTGCCAATCATTGGTTTCGTTAGATGAGGTCACCGTACATGGGGGCGTGCGGGTGACCAATTTGATCGATCGACGGTCGGTCTCTGGTCCTGGCTCGCATTATTGTGGTTCGATCAAGAAATTGATTTCCCTGGGAATCATATAACGTCATGTGCGCTTCGTTTTGCTTGATACTCATTTGATAATTGACAGGCGGCCCTGCCACAAGGAATTGTGCCGTTTGTGTTCGCAAAGGAGTATAACGTCCACCCGGCAATCCTGAGCACAGCGTAAGTGATGGCCACTTCATCAGCTAGAGAACTGCTGCATGTCCAGTTATTATTTTTAAAAATTTTTACTGGTTTGGTGGAGTCAATATATATTAACTTGTGACCGCTGTAAAATCTTGCAGGGTGATTTTCGGCATGTTGATAGCTCTACCAATCACCTTGTTCTACTACATCATTCTAGGATATATGGTCAGGTAGGAGGAATCGTATATCGAAGACGCAGAGATGAGCCCCACCAGAGGCATCATGTCCTCTCTCCGGGTGGCCCGTGACTGAAGACTTGTAATTTGTAGCCCTGCCCCCCAAGTAGAATCCCCTGTGTGATTGGGCATGCGGTTTAAGATGCGTGCTCTGGGGTTTTCATGATTATGTATAGTGCCAGCATATAGCTAGTACCCCATAGTCTAAAGGTTCAAGGTATGGAGAGCCTGAAATTGGAAGTTAAATTGTGAAGTGTGCTAACATGATTTCAATGGTACTAGAATTAAAAACTCTCTCATCTCATCCAAGAAACCACATATGTTGCTTTCGTGCTTACACAAACGAGGTTGTGCGGCTATTATGCTGCGTGCTCTTCAATTCGCGAGTACAGGCACACACTGGCCTGCTAGTAGTAGTGTCGTCCCGTGTCCAGACACACACTGGCCCAGTCTGAAGGGAAGGTCCCGTTCCCAGGAGTAGCTGAGACACTATGGCTCCTAGCCACGAGCCGCGGACCGGCCGTGGAAGCGCTAGGAGTACGTGAAGTCACCTTCAGCACCTAGCTAGGCACGTGTCGTGCACTGATAACAATGGTGCAGTGCGAGACGCACGCGCGCAACTTGCAAAGCTCTGTGTTGTTTCCAGTTATATAATTTTTAGAAGGGTCAAATCAAAGAGAATTTTATCATTTTGGAGTACTTAAATAAAGTCTAATCTCGAAACTAATTGTAGACCCCTATCTAATTCACGAGACGAATCCAACGAGGGTAATTATGATGTTATTAGAAGATATTTACTGTAGCATCACTGTAGCAAAACATAGATTAATTAGGATCATTAGATTCGTCTCAGTAAATTAGAGGGGTCGTGACATAGGTTTTGTCATTAAATTAATAAAAGTACTTACTTAAATAGTAAGATTCTCTTTGATGTGATGGGTATAATTTTTAGAGGGCAGGAAACGAACAGTGCCTAACCAATCGTTGTTGTTCTTGCTCGCAGACTCAAACGACTGTCCCTGACGCACGCGTGGACTAATCAGTGGCGAGTGTGTGATTAATTTTCGGCCGGTGCACGCTTCCTGAGCGTGAGAGTGACTGAATAGGTCGTCCATGTGAGCTTTGAAAAATTACCCGGGCGCAGAGACGACCCAGAGCCGGCACTGATCTCGCGCGCGCGCCATTCACACGGCAACGTCACGTCAATCTCGGGCAAGCCCTGATGAGACGACGGCGGTGTCTCGTGTCCATCTGTCGGCTAGGAAAGGAGATCCCCCGAGCTAGTACTAGTACTAGTAGTAGCGCGGAAAAAACAAGTCCGTAGGCGGCGACCAAGCCGTCATATGGCACGGTTTGGGGCTCGATTTCAGGTGCTTTGCCTGTCGGGAACCCGGCTTGTCCGCTGATCCGTGAATTAGTCGCAAGAAACGCAGATCATCGTGCGGCTACTGTTGATGTCGCTTGCGTGCTGCAACAGTTGATGCCAAGACTCTACTAGCTTGCTTTAATCTGGGACATAGGGCTACAGGTTTGGGGCGTAGGGCTATACATACTCTCTAGCTAGCTAGATGCGTCAAGCCACACACAAAGCACAGGGGCACTCGTCCAGCCGTACGTACAATGCAAAGCAGCGCTGCATATCTGTGATCACCAAAGTCCCATCACCGGAGAGAAGCCATAGGTGTAGCAGCTGGTGGTGGATGCGTTGCGTAGATGCTGCCGGTACCAACCGCAAGTCTTGTCCATGCACTAACCGGGGATCGACCGCGCGGCATCAGATTCCACCGAGCCCCGCCTAAATTCGCATCGGAATCTAGGAGCAGCCGGCACCGGGACCGTTGGATCGCGCACGCACGGGACTGGACTCGACTGGACGGGGAGCACGCGCGGCAAGTTGGTGATCTGCTCTGCACTCGGCCGACCAGAGCCGGCCGTGGTGCCGACAGCAGCCAAAGCGCAGTGCTCGCTACTCCCGTACCAATGAAAAGCTTCATCTGCTCCTAGCTCGTACCGGTACCCGGCTCTCTGGCCACCACTGGGCACCGGCCGGACCAATGCAACGCGACGGGGGAAAAGGGCCGGTGTGCGCTGTCGAGCGGGCAGGTGCGGCCCCCTCCGTCGCGCCGGGCATCCGGCATCGCGGAACAGCGCCCGGGAAATTCCCGGTCCGTCCGTGATCCATCGGCGGTGAGGGGGCATCGGGGAAGGGATCGGTCTGATGTGCTTTGTTCCCGCACGCGGCCAGCCAGCGGAAGACAAAGCCCGCCCGCTTTTGATTTGCCGGCTGCGCGCGCCGCGCGATTCGATCCCTCCCCCGTTCGCGCCGTCCCGTGTTTGCTAGGCTGGGAAAACCTTTGGAAAATCAGCGAAAGCGGCGTATCCGGCGCCCGGCTTTTGCATGCGGGGAATCGGGGTTTGACTCTGCCGGACGAATTACTAATCGCGTTCTTTGAACGCGTTTTGGTTTCCCCGTACGACGAACGAACGCATCGGTGAACTTGTTCTCTCTGTTGCTCGACTTTTACCACTTTTTTTCCTTTTGGAGGACTTTTATCGGTGTCGAGTGTAAACGGAATGTGTCCTTATAATACGTGAGAAGAAACAGCAGAAGAACTTGGATCGGTTCGCTCACCAATATAATCCGGGGATCGATCAACTTTGCAGGCGTTACGAGCCACTAAAAATTCAAGAGACATACATAAGGCCCGAGAGCGTCGCACGGTCACAACGAAACCCGCTGTGCGTACGACGTGTCTGGGTCTTTTGGAGCAGGGAGTCGTCCATGCACGGGCTCGCTTGCCGACACGTTTACCCAGCTCCTGGTGCCGGGCATGGTCACCACGAAACAGTAAGGCATTCTCTTCGGAATGTGAGATATTTTCCCCTTCCCAATCCTACATGATTTTTTTTGTTATGAAGTTCGCATAAGATTCTTGCATTTCAAAAGTTCTACCCGATTATGCTTAGGGTCATTCAATGTCCCAGCTAAGCAAAGTAACCCTCGCATTTGCATGACCGATTCACTTCTTTAAAAATGCTCATAGGAATAGGGTTGCGTATGTGTGTTTATATATAGGGGTTAGCTCGAGTGTGTGTTGTTAGTGTTTGAGTTGCACCGTGTAGTCACGAAGAAAAAGTATTAACCATCCTAGACACACGTGAGCTACTTATACACATATATCGACATGACACAATATCTAAATACGAATAGCAGCAAAAACGGATATTAGCCACGAGGCCCAAGGCCCACCATGTGTTCACTGTTCTCAAGTATGAACCTCACGGATGTGTATAAAACATGTATACAATAATACTACTAGTATATATTCTCCCTGTTTTTGTGAAGATGTCGTTCCGACCGAACAAATTGAACTGTGGCTAGTAGAAAGATCTGGTCGGAAACGACGTTAGTTCCTGAACGTAAGAGTATATAATTGGCATTCTAGTTCTGAACACAAAGATTAAAAAAAGAAAGAATAAAGTAAGTATGCAGGAAATAAAGAGGAAAGAGATAGAGGTGTATTGGGAAGAGGTAAATATTTTCAAAAAATTGGATGAGGCTAGAATGCCAAATATTTTGAGATAGAGAGAGTAGTATATTTGAGATAGAGAGAGTAGTATGTACGTGGGGTTGTTTCCTGTGAAACTAGTCTGCTTTGCTTGTGTCGGGCGAAATGAAATGGGGACCGACGGCGACGCACGAGTGACCTATCATTAACGCCCGATAAGTTGTTGATTCTAGGCTGCTATGTGCAATCAGTCGATTGGGTCTGGAGGTGAAGCTTTGTCGGTGGATTTGATTAGCTTCAAATTATTCTTATGGGTCAACGTAACCAAATAGTTGAAGCAAATACGTGAGCAGATTTGCTGAGCATGTACGAGACAACATCATGTGCGCCAGTGTATATATACTGTACATATAGTATGCGGAGCACGGTGGTAGTTGAATGAACGCGGTGCTGTACGTCCCTCTCCCGGCCCGTCGTCATCAGGTCCTCCCATTTTCCTAGTCGTGTCTCGAGCCAACACTTCAATACTGACGCCATTTCGAAATGTAAGCATTCGTAGATTCTCCCGGTGTTTCTTAGACTTCTAAACATAAGTTAGATCCCAGTGTGTGTGAGAACGGAGAATAGTTGGCAACAAAGGAATGCACTAATCCTAGTTGCACTGGTTTTATGATAAATTATGCCAGAAAACCGTAAAATGCTTTGAGCTGGTTGATAAGAACTGCCATTTTAAGTATTGTACCTTTTTGTTTAAAATTTTCTTATGTAACTGCTCAATTTCATGCCCTGTAGCCATCTTTTGTTGGTACCATGGCAATCAAAGACTTGATCAGGACTTCATTAGGGCCCAAAGGAATGGTACGCTTTTTAAATCTATGAAGTAGATGGATTGACTAATGTGTTAGGAATGGCACTCCACTTGTAGATTTGTTTCTTCATTTTTCTTTGCTGAAATTTACAAGTTCCGTCTACATGTTCAGGATAAAATCATGCAATCCACAGGCAGAGGGCAGAATGTTACTATCACAAATGTCGGGGCTGCAATTTTGAAGTCTCTTCACATTGACAATCCTGCTGAAGGTCCTTGTTGGTATCCTTTGGTTTGAATATACATGTCGTGATCATAGTCATGCAAAGACGCTACTACTTCATACTCCTAGTTAACTGTAAATCAGAGTTGAAGTTGCATAATTTCTCTAGATCTGACAACATAGTTTTTATATAATTACCTCATGTGATAATTATGTTCTTTATTTTTTTTTCTTGCGGCAAAGGATTGTTAGTTCTTAACTAATGAATCTTAGATATATCAAAAGTTCAAGATGATGAAGTCGGCCATGGAACGACTTTTGTCGTTGTTGCACAGAAGTATAGGCTTGGCCCACAAAAGATGTCGGCCTGGCAGACCTTGGTTTAAGCTTCAGTAAAGTACTAGGAGTAAACATCATTTAGGTTCAGTAAACAAAATGTAAGAATATAATGACAAGCACCATCCTTTATTCATTCCAAATATAAGTCCTGGGCGACCCGAACCGCCCTGCGCTCGATGACATGTAGCACAAGGTTAATCTTCGATTGAGTAAGATATTGACACCTTTTAGTCATTAGAAGCATAACTAGTCTAGGGAGACACTTATGCGTAGGCATAGTAGGGAGTGCAACAGACCCTCGAAATGTCCCCTACAGTCGTCGCTATTGATGGCACTTAGACACTGTTCACCCCACCGAGAAGATGAATCTTGTGCATGGAATAAAAAACCGACGGTAACTGGCCTAACCGCGTCGGCCCGGTAGCAGCGGACGGTCTGGTCAATTGAAATTTAAAATTTTGATATAAAAAATTTTATAAAAAAAAACTAAGAAAAGAAATGATGAATTTTGGTAGAAATGGATTACAAAAATTCACAGGTTTTAGTGGTGTTAAAAATCATGAAAGATTAAAAGGAGGAGAAAATGAAAAAAAATTCAACCTTATCCTCATCCCCCGCTCCATCAACCTGATTGGAAACCGAATCTAGTCGCGCTTGAGCCCGCCCGCCCCTGGTCTCGCCATCCACCAGACCCGTCGCCAATCGCCATCTGCTAGCTTGTATAATTATTTGCTCAAAACTATGTGTTATAATGGACAGTTTATTTGAACCATATGTGGTATGGATTAGTCTTGTGATTTTACATGACTGTTATTGGGTTATATGTGCTTATAATATATGAGTTGTAGTGGTGTCAAAATTATGCAGAGCTCATGCCTACCTTTTCTTTTCCATTTTCCATTTTTATCATCTCATGTTGGTTTTCCGTTTTATGCGGTGGTAAACCTCACTTATCGAGCGGTAAACCGCACTTACCGTACGAGAGACGATTCGGTACAAACGAGTTTAAATTCATAGTCTGTCTGGTTTTCCGACCGATTACCACGGTAACCACGATCTCGTAACCTAGCGTTTTGGTTGGTATATTCCATAAGTTAAACCTTGATCCCGTGTGGGGTCTATGCAAGGACTGATGGCGATTGTATCCTGCGACTCGCAACAAACCTCAAGTCGATGAAATGGTTGCTTCTTTCTTCCCTACGAATTGTCAGCAACTGCGTCGAGGAGATCGAACGCCTGCGACGAGTTCCGCATCAATGGTTGTTTGTGAGTTGTGACAACCAAAATGGACTCTTCTAGAGATGTAGAACATAAATATAGGTTCCATCTCATAAATAATGTGACCAATTTCGTGATTTTACGGTTAGAGTTTGAGAGAGAAAAACTGAAATTGAGGATGAATCAGTTGGTCAAAACCAAATCCGCCAGCATACATGAATGCCCCGAGACGTTGCAGCTCTTGCATGGAGTCGTGGCTGGCGCTCGTTAGCCTGGAATGGGTTGCACTGAGCAGTTTGGGCGGCCATGGCGGAAGGCGGACACGGCTGAGGACTTCGCTGGCAATAGAAGGTAGATGGGCTGTCCGTTTTGACCAGACAGGATAGACGGTTGGATGTGACGACTGCTCGTTCGATGACGATCCCGATCCGCGGGTTTTTTTTTATTTATGCCTCTCTATTAGGTACAATCTGTAGTATCCGTTCTTGTACGCACTCACGTCACGACCCTACATACGCACACAACTCACACCACCACGTACAAATACTGGACCTACAACTACACACGAAGCTTGAAATCGCGTCCTTCTTGAGATCGACGAAATCCTCCGGACTTCGCAGGCGACGGGGACGTCGCACTCCCTCTGTAACACCACACGGAGAGGCAACGAAGATTAAATTTAGGAACTAAATCCCGGTGGGAATCGTGAGTCGAGCTGCGCTCGAACTCACGACCGGCAGCTCCCCACCAGGGAGTCTTTGCCAAACGAGCTACGGCTCGTCCCCATCCGCGGGGTTGTAAATGTCGATTGCGCGAGGTTCCATTTTTCGTTCCTGCACCTGCACCAGCCAGCGTCCCCAGCTCGGTTGCTGTTTCTTGTATCGACATTTTTACTCTGCCCACGAAAGAAGAAACAGATCTTGACTGGCTGTTGAATGCAGGCGTGATTGCCTATTCTTTGCCTCCAACTACCATTGATCTCCTAATCTGAAAAAGAAAAACATTGACATCCAAACTGCCGGCAAAAGTCCAAGGGTCGGGATGTTCATCCATCTGTGGTCCTTACACGCATCATACAAGTCCTGGCACAACGACGACACGTGAATATATTTAACACTTATATAAAAATCACAATTGAGGTTAGAACCAAGGTAGAAACATAATTATCCCTTATATAAACGACCGCTGGGCTTATCCTACAGCGTGTATCGTGCACTTTTCTCTCGAGATCAGTGAGAAGCCCCACCACCACATGGTACTTTACATTATTTTAGATTTAGAAATTGTAGGCGCCCTAAAAAAAGATTTAGAAATTGTAGGCTCCTTTTTTTTTTTTTTGAGGTCATATATGAGTACAACGCTGCCCAAAAAACAAAGAGTACGACGCTATTGGGCCGGTTTCTAATAAGTAGCAGGCTAGCAGCCCAAAAGGCAAATACTGGCTGGAGCCTCAAGCGCAACTGCGTCCAATCGCTCATTTGTCTCTCCAAAACCCAGTTCTCGAAGCGGCCGCCGGAGCGAGGGAATACAGAACCCCGCCGCCGCCGCCGCCGCCCACGCCCCCGATCTCCGGCCATCCGATCTCTAACTTCTCCGATGGTAAGTGTGTACCCTGTTTCTCCCCGGGATCTTCCATTCCCCTCGGCGGCGGTGTTTTCGCTGGTCGGGCCGTGTGGGCCGTGGGGAGATGTGCTTCTCACTTCCTCTTCTCATGTTCGTGTAGATGTCGAGGGTGCTCAAGGATGACGCCGTCGAGGAGAAGGGCGAGCGCGCCCGGATGGTGAGGCTTCTTCTTCTTCTCCCTCTCTCTCTCTGATTCACGCGGTTTCGTGTGAGGATTTACTGAGTTAGATTTAAAGCTGGAATGTTCATTGTTGCAAATCTGTACTGTCGTGCTAGGATCTGTTCGTGTACTGTCCTGCTAGGATCTTTTGCTCGCTGCGGCCTGCTCAGGGCTTTATGAGTTGTCAGCACGTGCTATTAGTTTGAAGCCTTTGTGATGCCACTGTGTATCTTGGACTTCTAAACATCAGTTAGATCCCAACGTGTGTGAGAACTGAGAATAGTTGGCAACAAAGAAATGCACTAATCCTAGTTGCACTGGTTTTAAGATAAATCATGCCAGAAAACCGTAAAATGCTTTGAACTGGTTGATAAGAACTGCCATTTTAAGCATTGGACCTTTTTGTTTACAATTTTCTTATGTAGCTGCTCAATTTCATGCCTTGTAGGTATCTTTTGTTGGTGCCATGGCAATCTTCGACTTGATCAGGACTACATTAGGGCCCAAAGGAATGGTATGTTTTTGAAATCTATGAAGTAGATGGATTGATTAATGTGTTAGGAATGGCACTCCACTTTTAAATTTGTTTTTTCATTTTTTTGTTTGTGAAATTTACAAGTTCCTTGTACATGTTCAGGATAAGATCCTGCAATCCACAGGCAGAGGGCAGAATGTTACTGTCACAAATGACGGGGCTACAATTTTGAAGTCTCTTCACATTGACAATCCTGCTGCTAAGGTCCTTGTTGGTATCCTTTTGTTTGGATATACATGTCGTGACCATAGTCATGCAAAGACGCTACTACTTCATAATTAACTGTAAATCAGAGTTGAAGTTGCATAATTTCTCCAGATCTGACAACATAGTTTTTATATAATTACCTCATGTGATCATTATGTTCTTCATGTATTTTTTTTTCTGTGGCAAAGGATTGTTAGTTCTTAACTAATGACTCTTAGATATATCAAAAGTTCAAGATGATGAAGTTGGCGATGGAACAACTTCTGTCGTTGTTTTGGCTGGAGAACTTTTGAAGGAGGCTGAAAAGTTGGTTAACATGAAAATTCATCCGATGACTATAATTGCAGGTATTCTCGTTGTTTAAGGTGTAATGTACTTTCAGCAATAAGATGTTTAAACACAGTTCCTTAGATAGATATGCCATCTCTGACTCCAGAAAGGTGGATGACTAAAGTGACGGTTTGGTAAATTGGCATTGTTTGCATTAAGGCCACTTGCAAATTGATATTGATGACACAAATGAGTTTTATAAATGTATTTTATTGTTAAACATGAAACTATAAAGATGCAGTCTTTCTGTATACGCTATAGAACACATATGCTCCATTGAAACCTGTACCCTGCTAAAAAAAGTAGTAGTAAATAATGGATATGTTAGTTGACTGGTTTTGGTTAGGAGCATGAGAAATCTGCAAGCAAAGGAATTAAGGAACAACTTCATCTTTCAATACCGTCTTATTTTCAATCATGGAAAGTACAGTTTTCTTTTTAGCTAGGCTTCAGGCTTCACACAGAATTCATGAAATAAAGTTTAATTACCTTGAGATGGGTTGACCATTGTACTTGGTTCTTTTTGGCTTTCCAGTCTACTTGCTTTTGTATAAGAAACGTCGTACGGGACTATTCCCCTTTGTTTTTGCCTCTCCTTTATATAATATATCACCACCGTAGGGCTCCCCTACTGCAATTTCCTCCCAAAAAATGTGCATTGGGGCACGGGTACTGATGACATGCTGCTGCTGATGAACTACCTACCTTTGCATTCGATATTGCTTAACTACGCCTTCATCTTTAATCCCTTATTTTTTTGCCCAATTTTTATTTAAGAACTGTCTGAAAGCCCCATTTTTATTGAAGAACTGTCTGCAAAAGGTACATAATTTTTTTATGCTACACATCTCTAATGGTTAATTTTGTCTCCAATTAACAGGTTACAGAATGGCTGCTGAGTGTGCTAGAAATGCTTTGTTACAGAGGACCATGGATAACAAAGAAAATACAGGTGAAATTTCTCATTCATGGTTATATAAATGCACCTGATCCTTTTTGCACGATTGGAATATGCTCTTGCTAGCTAACTAAAATAAGGGAACATATATTATTTTCAAGTGTGGAATTTTAATTTTTTTCTTTGAACACACAATTTTATCCTGAACTTCACTTCCAGGTGTATAAACAATAGTGGACATAGCACTCACATCATTAGAGTATATAGCTGTGCTGGTGATTCTAAATATCATGCATTCAAGTGCACTTCCTTTTGCATTTCATGCAGTCTCCAATCTCCAGAATATCTTATCAGGCATAATGATCTGACTATAATCCCCTTTTGCACTGGCAGATAAATTCAGGTCAGATCTCATGAACATTGCAATGACTACCCTTAGCTCAAAAATTCTTTCACAGGACAAGGAGTACTTTGCTGAACTTGCAGTTGATGCTGTTCTAAGGCTTAAGGTATCCAAATTTCCGTCAACACTTGCATCTCGATTGTAAATATTCTGTCATCTCACATGATGTTTAGAATCCTGATTGATATGAATGTTTATATTGGCAGGGTAGCACAAATTTGGAAGCCATACAAATTCTGAAGAAACCTGGTGGATCACTTAAAGATTCCTTTTTGGATGAAGGGTATGCTTTTGAACTTTGTTCTTAATTTAATGCATGTCCCAACTTTTGACTTTGTTGAGTTCTACCCTGTAGTTACTTCTCTAAATAAATTAATCAGTGCTTAACACTGCACACTGCCTTTTTGAGCTCTGTGAACTTGAAAACACTTTGGTATTAATTCCTACCTACCAGTAGACACTACTAGGGTTATAACATGGCAGTTCCATATCTGATCTCTCCCGCTGTATATTCTCAAAAACTAAAAACAGCATTTCATTCGACATCTGATTTTCTGTTTTCTAGGTTCATTCTTGACAAGAAAATTGGCATTGGGCAACCAAAGCGTATTGAGAATGCCAAAATTTTGGTTGCAAACACTGCTATGGACACAGATAAAGTTAAGATCTATGGGGCACGTGTTAGAGTGGATTCGATGGCTAAAGTTGCAGAAATTGAAGCTGCTGAGAAACAGAAAATGAGGGAGAAAGTTCAAAAGATTATAGGTCATGGAATCAATTGTTTTGTCAACAGGCAGTTAATCTACAATTTCCCTGAAGAACTTTTTGCTGATGCTGGCATACTTGCAATTGAGCATGCTGACTTCGACGGCATCGAGCGGCTTGCTCTTGTCACTGGTGGTGAGATTGCATCTACTTTTGATAATCCAGAGTCTGTAAAGCTTGGGCATTGCAAGGTGATTGAAGAGATTATGATTGGGGAGGACAAGCTGATTCATTTCTCTGGGGTTGATATGGGGCAGGCATGCACCATTGTTCTTAGGGGAGCAAGGTATTTGTTATTTCTATATCTTCTGATCATGTTGGATTACTTGATACTATACACTGAATGTCTGTTTTCGTTGTCTGTAGTGAGCATGTACTTGATGAGGCTGAGAGGTCCCTGCATGATGCCTTATGTGTTCTGTCCCAAACCGTAAATGACACCCGTGTCGTGTTTGGGGGTGGATGGCCTGAGATGGTGATGGCCAAAGAAGTGGATGGACTTGCAAGGAAGACCCCTGGGAAAAGGTCTCATGCGATTGACGCTTTTTCACGAGCACTGCAAGCCATTCCAACGATCATAGCTGACAATGCCGGCCTTGATAGTGCTGAGCTGATTTCTCAGCTTCGAGCTGAGCATCATAAGGAGAACAGCGCTGCTGGAATTGATGTTATCACTGGCAGCGTAAGTTCACAGACATCAAATTGTCTTTTTCTTTCATCATATTTATGCAAGCTTGTAACTACTAACTACTGGTATCATATGATTTACACTTCTACAGGTAGGAGACATGCAAAAACTGGGGATATCGGAGTCGTTCAAGGTGAAGCAAGCCATCCTTATGTCCGCGACTGAGGCAGCTGAAATGATTCTAAGGGTTGATGAGATCATAACCTGTGCTCCACGCAGAAGAGAGGATAGGATGTGATGGTCCCAGCAGAAGAAAGGCAAACTGGCCTTTTGAGCCCTTGGGCATCTTTTCAGCCCTTGAGCATCCCTCGTCGACCATTAACCACATGAAGAATCTACCACGTGGAAATCAAGCTTCCGAATATGAATCTGCAACATGAAACTGGAAGTCACCATACAACACTTATATTGGGCTGATGTGGCGGGGTATTTGACACCACAGTTTATTTCCGGGGTCGGGATCACCAGGAACTTGTTGAAATCATCCCAGATTGCTAGGGGATTCTTTCGGCTCCAGAATAGTCAATGAACTGTTTATTTTTAATCCTACTAGAGTAGGCATTCTGTGCTGGATTCTGTATGGAATTCTTTGTCAGTTCATTGTCTTCAATGTTTCGACAACCATTGTGACATATTTGAGTATATTTGTTGTAACCTACTTTGCAAATCAGTTGGTGGTTCATCTAGGAAATGTCTCCAGGCAAAGGACATTTATTTTGGTTGTCTTTGATCTTTCTATAACTTATTTGGTTGTCACATTTTTTAGAGTATTTTGTGCAACTTATTCCGTGAATCAGTTCGTGGTTCATCCAGCAAGTATTCCGACGGAGGGCAGAACTTTTTAATGAAGAACTAGATTGCGGTTGCGCAAAATTGGTAGTTTCTTTATTGCCCGTACGGAGGTGGTCCGTGCTCGCGAGTGCAAATTACAGCGCTTGATGGTTCGGACGGTCCCATTCTGATTTGTCGCATTATTATTTAACTCATAATCATAGCGGCTCAGAACGACGGGCTCATCAGCCTAGAGATATGACTGATTTTAAGTTTAAAACTTGTAAAAACATAAACAACCCATCAGATCATCAGATGCACCTAGATTAAACTAAGGCAATGACAGTACAGGAACGGTCCCTCCCTGGAGAGCTAAGCTTAACCCGACACGACAAGCATACTACTACGTTGGTTGATGCGGCATGACACGCCTAATGCGGCCATTCTTTTCTACGTTGTTCCTGGACCAATTTACACAGCATTCTGGCGACCTGGTTCTCGTGCGCCGCCGCCCTAAAACGCCGCGGATGGGCGGCGCGGGTGGAACGGGGACGCTGCCGGTGCCAGACGTGCGGTGCGCGCGGCCGCCGGAGGACCCGTGGGCGCCGTGATGCGCTCGCAACGCGGGCACATGGTGAGCGCGGAGGCCGGGAGCGGCTGCCGGGTGTGCGGGGAGAGCACGGTGGGCGGGGCTACGCGCATCGCGCGCAGCTCCTCCACCTCCCGCTGCAGGCGCCGGTTCTCCTCGGTCAGCGAGCCGAAGCACCGCTTCAGGTACTCGCACTCCCTCTCCGTCTGCTTCAGCTTCGTCCTGCACGTCAGTTGCAACGTGTTAGTAGTTCACAATTTTCTTACGGAATCGTCGGTTTGGTTAGATCACACGCGATTGAACAATCAAAACTCGCTAAAGATCACCGCACGATACCACTACCAGTACATGACAGGATTGTTAAGAGCTTAAACTAACATCAAGTCGAGGGGCTTATAGGTGACTTAACTTGACCTTAGGGCCGCATTCCGAGACCACTGTCACCCTCAACGGAGAGTGGTGACCAATGGCCCGGCAAGGATAAAATGGACTAATAATATTTCAGTTGCTTCGTCCTCACGAGGCTTTCTGAACCATCCATCCACCACAACTAGGGTCAAGCGACAGGTATATAGTTAGCTCGGCTAGCACGTGCAGATTAGTCCACGTGCCCGCGCTTTTGGGGCCATCAGCTCAACCTTTTTAGCCTAGACAATCCGATTGCACGAGGATCATGGAGTAATCTAATCTCAATGGAGTACGTAGTGGTGAAAGCCGCCGTACTTTATTTGGCTAGAGAATCTAGCTGACTGTTGTTGTCTCGCTCCTGCAATGCAGTGCAAGTTTCGATGCGGATACCTAATGATCCTTGTCACCTTAACTAAGGGAACGGTCAATGATTTTGTTGGAGGGGAATGGGCTCGTTGCAGTATTTACAGAACCTAAGTTTGCTTCAGGATCGAGTAATCACTCTAGCAGACAGGAGCGGATTGTAATACATACTGAGCAATCGTAGTCGTTGTTTTCAAGATTTTGTCATTTAGCCGGGACAGAATGCGTTGTCTAGTAAATTTGGTCTACATTTTCTATGTGAATTGTAAAACCGTATGTCCATATGGGGCTGTGGCACACGTGAACCATTTCAAGTGCTATGCAGTTGGTGAGATTAGATCAATGACCGTGCTCCTAGTTACCTACTGCATCTGTTTCTTTGTTTTCGCTGTCACAAATATCTTTTGGAAGTGGGTGATATGTTTAAGCTTTAAAGCATGCGCGTATGAGTGAGGCTACCTTTGCTAACATACATATACCTATAGTATTTGAATAAGGTTTGCAGCCATTTTGTACTGCATGGAACAATATCTTTTGTTCCAATATTCTGTAACGAGTATTGATAAAAATATCAGAGCTAGTAGTAATTTAAAACTATCCTTAACCACTTCTGAGTTGTGACCACAGATCAGCAGTGTTGGACATATATATAAACTCCAGTCAGTGCGCCATGTTTAACTGCTATAGCACTATCACAATAATGAATGATGGCTACCGTGAACTGACTGATTCAGTGGCCGCACGCATGTTTACTATTTTTTCTTCCAAAGAACAAAATTAATTAGACTGCCTTACAGGTGCAGGCCCAAGTCCACGTGAAGCTTGCCCGTGAGCGCGCTCGCGTGGACACATATACACACTTGACCGCATAGAAAACACGTAGAGCTTCTGCCACCAGCAGCTAGCTTTTGTGATGCAAAGATTTGCCATGGGCGCAGAGTGCAGAGAAGCCATATTTGGAGATGAAGCATGAAGGAGGGAAGGGTGGAAGTAACTTTACCTTGCCCTGCGGTTCTGGAACCAGACCTCCACCTGCCTGGGCCGCAGCTTGAGCTTGACAGCCAGGGCCTCCTTCTGCTTCTGCAAAAACGTTGCGTTTTCCAACGCATTAAATCACTTGCCGTTGCACAGGCCTTCAAAGTAGCATCAGTGTGTGACAGTGTATACCCTACTAGTACTCCATATTGCAATGGCAGAGGTAAATAAAAGTTGGGAGTAACCACGCTCCTTATTGTCAACCCTATTTATTGACTGTGTCTGCACGGTTTTGATACACTACGTACTGTACGACCTGCACTGTCGTACTGTATGCCCTGTCATTGGTATCAGTATTGTACTACTGCTTTTGTATAGACTTCTAGCGGTGTATATACGGCTATACGCAGCATGTACCGGGATACACGATCCGAAATGTGAAGGACTATGGATTTCCTAATCTATTTCGGCCAAGTACTGGTCTACTGGAAGTAGTGGAGCTCCGTATCTTGAATCTACACAACTCCATGCATGGACCATATAAACTCTATTGAATGATCAACGGTAATGCGAATCCATCCTCAGAATCGGCCGGTTCGACGTGAGATTCCCGTGGATATATGTACTCCCTCAGAAGAATCCTTTTGGGCATACACGTACATGTGGGTGGAGTACGACATGTTGATGTCGTCGTACATGCTAATCTATCTCGGCAGAAAATTCCAGTGGAAACACAGGGAACTAGAGAGGGGGCAGAGAGTGTCAAGTGGACTAGTGCTGGGTTTACACAGCTGACTCACCGGTGTGAGACTGTGGTTGAGGCGGAAGCTCTCCTCCAGCAGCCGGCACTGCTCCTTGGATAGCCGGAGCTTCTTGGGGCGGTGCGGCCCGCCGCCGCTGCGCTCGTCCTCGTCCTCCTCCACGCTTCCCATGGGGAACTCGTCCTCATCGCCGCCGCTCGCAGGCTGGTTAATGTCCAGGTCGATCCTCACGTTGCTGTGCCCGTTGCCGATGTTGCATCCGAACCCCTCTGCAAACGGAAGATATATTCCCGGAAAAAGAATAATTATTCCAAGTACTAACAAATGTATCGAACACGGTAAACGACCTAGAATGCTGTTCGTGTCATATACTTCTTCGAGAATCTAGCAAGCAAGTGGTTGCTACGATTACCTGAGCCAGAGGACGAGCTGAGGCCGGGGACAGCCATGGTGAGCTCCAGTCCTGATGCCGACGGTGAGGTGGCCCCCATGGCACTGCTGACCAATGCAAGCACAGAGGAGCGAGAAAAGGGAGATGAGGGGGAGAAGGGGAGCAAGCAAAGACAAACACAGATTGGAAAGGAGTAGAAGCCTGGGGAGGCGTTATATAAAGTGGCCGGGCCGGGTAGGGGGAGCAGTGGATACGTTGGAACTTTTAACAGTGGCAGTGGTGGTGCCAACGGTGCATTAAAAAAATACTCCTAAAGGTTGGAAAAATATGATGTGGCGGTAGCAACCAGCAGGTGTAAATGTACTTTGTCTGCTGAGAAATTATTAGGGTCACACTGTTGTAGACATGATGTGGTTTTCTTGTTCTTTGACTAAGGTTACATCGTGTTGGGAATGGTTGATCCCGGATTTTATTGATGATGCTCCTTGTTGTTAGCAAAGATCATGCACCCAGAGGATTATTATTTGATAATGATGATCTTCTCACTTCCCCATTACCAAGAGGGGTAATCAGAGTACTATGACCATTTTTGGAATTAATCTCAGAAGAGCTTTTTTTGTAACAATGGAGAGAGAGTGCACAAATTTGCAGTGTATTTTTTGTGGCATATAGTACTAAATGCTTCTAGTACGATTTGTTTGAACAACTTTGACATAACTAGAAGATCCAACAATTACTATCACTTGGGCAATGACTAATGCACTTATTGATCAAAAGGACTGTACCACTTTAATAAAAGTCATATGAATAGTTCCGATGTGGAGTATTCAGTATCCATAAAAGGTATTGAAATGTACGGAAAGTAACGAAAAATCACATTGTACTCCAAATTTGAGAAATGCGGGATGATCGGAGCTTTCCTTCTTCTTTCGGAAAGGCTACTTAACGTTTCACGCTTCTAAAAAGGGAAATTAATTTGGTGCGGCCCTGCCGCACACTGCAGGTTTGCGGACCCAGGCCAGATATTGGACGCGTGGAAATCCGACGGAGATGGAAGATAACCCACAAAAGTTACGACATCGTGGCTGCAGAAGTATCGGCTCGGCTCGTCTCCCTCAACAAAAGTTACGACATCGTGGCTTGCAGAGCCATCGTCTCCGCTCGGCTCCACAAACAATCCGCGTTCAGATCGAGCCGGTGCTGCTTCGGCGGCGATGGCGTCATCCTCCCGTAGCCGCAGTCCACGACGCTCCTACGAATGGCGGCGATGGCGGCATTCTCCCCTACCCGCAGTCCGCGACGCTCCTCCCAACGGCTGCGATGGCGGCATCCTCCCCTAGCCGCAGTCCGCGACGCTCCTCCCAACGGCTGCGATGGCGGCATCCTCCAATAGCCGCAATCCCCGAGCCGAGGTTGACGACGGCCGATGCGTAGGCGACGATGGCTGGCGGTTCCTCAACTTGGCTACAGTGATGATGGCAGATGCTCGATTGCTCACCTACTCAAACCATGGCCGTCCTCCTTGTCCACAATCTGCTATGGTTGGCGACTGCAATTTTCAGTGTCCCCGAAGCTCGGAGTGCTTGATGAATAATTAGTCATTTGCAAGCCATTGTCTCATGAATTACACTACTATGCAAACCGGTTAATTTGTTATGCCATTGCGTAGTCATCCTGGTAGCTGAAATTGTATGACTATCAGTTATCATGGTGGTGCAGGAATCAAAGTGGCTTATCTTTATCTTTGTGCTATTGTTCAGGTCAGAATGACTGCTATTGCTTCTAATAGGATGGAACCGTTTTGATTGTAAGATGAATGCTTCGGGTTTCTGGGCATTGTACTCAAACGAGGAGCAATCAGAGAAGAAAAATGTAAATAGCGCACCGTCAAACACTTGAATTGGCTATAATGTCATCAAACACTGAATCTGTCTCCTGAACTTAGCCAATGCTCACAAGGCTAAAATGTTTCATATATAATTTTTACATCACTGAGTACAGGGAGTTCATCTGAAAAATTGTACTCATCAAAATATGAAATGTTTGATTCCTTACACAAAGAAGAGTACAATCATATATTTTCATTATTTGGCATTCCATCAAAACTTAATTTTCTAGCAGCTGACGAAGCATCTTGATGAACTCCAAGTAAGAGACTTGTGTATCCTCCTTGTGTAACATGAGCATCCATGGCAGAAGAACCCATGTACATATTACTGTATGGCATTGTGGCATTAGCATAACCACCCTGGATTGATGGAATCACCATGGTAGAAGATTGGCCGTACATATCATTTGAAAAGTTCTGTATGCCATTAGCATCAATTGTTCCGGCATTAAGGTCCTATATCACCAAATATTAAATTGTCCATAAAACATGTATGTGAGTAACGATAAATGAGAATGGAGTATAATAAATCAAGTCATGTGTCTTACCATCAGTTCTTTTGGATCAACACCTTTATTTCTATTTTCTGTTACAATATTTGGATCGTCACCTGTGATCAATAGTATAAATTCAAACAAACAGGAAATTAAATACAACATGATAGAATGGGAAACATAATCTGTAGGATTCATACCTTTCTTGTTACCACTTTTATTTTTCTTCCCCCTTTTCTTTTCAAGGGGTATGGTTGATCGTTTTTTCCTTGGGCCTTTTACCACTCGAGGAACTCTAAATGATATTTTACCTGTTAATGTATCTGAAGCACAATCAGTCGATACTAAAGGAACCTCATTTGCTTTTTCTTGAGATTTCATTATAGCATTATCTGCTTCCAAGTCTAACTTATCTATGGATTTCTCCAAATCATCAAGAAGTTCCTTGAACAGAGAACACTTCAATGAAATGGATGTTGCCTTCCTTGATATACGTGCAACTTGGTTCGTCAATTTTTCCCTCTCGGTTCCTCGTTTTTGCTCAACATAAAATCCTCTTTTTGCATATTTTGTCCACCTGTTCAATATATACTTTGACGGCAAGTCAAAAATATCCTTTATATTGAACACTTTGAGGGCATGCTTGCATAATATGCCTGACATATATGAATGCCATTACTCAACAACTTTTTAATATAAACTATATTATTCAAAATTTGTACACATACCTATAGATTCATACTTCCTGCAAGAACATTGAATGGTCATATCTTCAGTGTTCAATACAACTGTTGCTCCATGATCAGATTGCATATGAGTAACCATATATGTCAAGATTGTCCCCTTAGTTTCTATCAATGCACCAGTGAATACAAAATTATCTTTAAATTCTGCCTCAAACTCTAAGTACATTCTTTTTGTATAAGATTCAGCTGCAGTCTTCAACATAGGTAAATTTGGGCTATAAGTAGCTAGGCTCTTTCTCCGTGACTGAAAATCTGCATCCAACTCATTTGAACGAAGACTAGCAGAAACCTTCTCACACTCAGCAAGAAGCTCCGAAAGACCAAGTTTTCTACGAAACGTCTTCTTAAAAACATTGTTCATTCCTTCACTCCGTTGTGTCGAGGTCATATCAGCTGTAAATGAATCGCGGAATACAATAGCCCATTTTCCCCTCAATTCATATAAGTTTGACAACCATTCATTCCCCTCAAGGTTATAGTCCCGCAACAAATCTTGCCACTTCTTGTTGAAGTAAACCTCTGATCTGTCTTCGTAGACACAACTCTTAAAAGCTGAAAGAAAATTTTTAGGATGCTTCTGAATTACATGCCCAAGATGTTTAGCAGCATTAAGATAAATGTGCCATATACAAAGACGATGGCTCGTGTTTGGGAATACATAAGCAATTGCTCCTGCCATGGCCGCATCTTGATCAGTGAATATTGTGCTTGGATGCTTCCCCGACATGGCTAATAAGAAGGTTTCAAAGAGCCAAATAAATGATGGAATAGATTCATCAAATAACAGTGCAGCTCCAAAAATTATCGTTTGCTTGTGATGATTGGTTCCAAGGATTGGAGCAAAGGGCATTTCAAACTTATTAGTTTGAAACGTGGTGTCAAATGACACAAGCATCACCAAAACATGCATAATCCATGATCGATCGACCATCTGCCCAAAAGAAATTAACAATGCGACCAGTTTCCTCATCTATATCAACTGCATAGAAAAATGTAGGATCCTCTAGTTGTTTATTCTTTAAATAATTGCATAGTGTCCGTGCATCATTGGATTCTAAGTACTTCTTGCGCTCACGGCCAATCTCGTTATTGCAATCCATCCTTGAATATGGCACTTTGTCGGCTCCTCCATAAAACTGCTTCATGAACTCATACACCTGGCAGGCTTCATTCCAGACTTGTCGTACATGGCTAATTAACTTCCTGTCTGCTTCGTAATACGTCGTTGAGACCTGAGATTTTTCATCTTATTCGGACTTGCAAGATAATGATTGTGCTCAAGTACAATTTTTTGCACCGTCCAAATCCCCTCTTTGCTAACACTAAATTGAATACGAGCACTGCATCCTGTCCTTGTCGTACCATTTGATGACTCAGCTTTCCGATATCCTTCACAACTGCAAACAATTTTTTCTCGAGATATAGAACCATCTGATTTTCTATGCTTTGTCGTGCTTTTTCTAATGTCTGAAGCCAACCTTGCCGGCATAAGTGTTGTACATATCATAAGCATTGGCCTCAGATTCAAAAGCCATTCCAACTTCAGGGACAATCAACTTCAGTTCACGGGTTAGGAAAATGTAAGCACATGTCATGTATGATCAAACGATGCACTAATGATAAGAGAAAATGATGATTAAAGAACTTGGTAGTCTTACCGGCGTTCCCTCCTCGCCTTCATCATTGTTTTGCTGAACAATTGCGGCACTCTCGTGTTCGGTGGTTATGCCGTTGGTGTCGACAGAAGATTCTTGTATGGATTGAAGCATGAAACTGCAGTAATACAATTAAAGCAAGATGAAACGACTAAAATAGAAATTACACATGAGAAAAAACTGAATAAAACGAGATCATACGTAGGCAGGACATTCTCGATGGCTACATCTTGATGGACGGTGGCGACGTTGCCTACTGCTGGCCTAGGCTGCACCATCTCGATGTCTGTGTCTTCATGGCCAACAACATTGGGTTGCAGCATCGAATTGAGAGAATCAACCAAAACGGCGCCGATCGACCGATGGGAATTCCGTCGATGGTTACGCCGTCTTCCGTATAAACTACAAACTAGGGCACGCTCTTTTCTATTTCCTTTTAGGTGGCGTCTTATTTTCTTTAGCTGAGCCGACGCAGCCGAGCTGATCGAGTCCAGCCTGGAACATCGAACAATGCTTTCTACGTGAACCTATCCCGCCCGTAGGATTTTCCACACGTCCAATATCTGGCGCGGGTCCGCAAACCTGCAGTCTGCGGCAGGGCCGCACCAAATTAATTTCCCTAAAAAGGAGGAGGGAAAAAAATAGTCTTAACCGGGAGCAGCGACATAAAGCGTGGAAGCAGTAGCTTTGCTTGTGCATCAGCTTGTAGCCATAACGTTTCACTGCAGTCCCAAGTGCTCCAGATATGGACGGCCTCCAAGATGCTGAGCACACAGTACACACACGGGGTCAGGGAGAGGAGAGATGCGCGTTCGGTTTTGAATGGTGCATGGGAAGAAGGTGGAGGGCGCGGGGCCCACGAGCTTTGACCCGACTCGTCATGTCAAACTGACTGGGCTGGCTGGGCCCTGGGCTGCTACTCGGTGGCGTAGCGCGGGGAATGGCCCATGAGGCAGCGGGGGCCGGGTTGGGCGGCACGTGTAGCCGGTGTGCAGTGGCAGCGCCGGCAGGTCCCCCAGTTCGGGGGTAGGCGAGTCGGACTGTCGGGCCGCAGGTCGGCCGCCGTAATCATTGCACCGCCGCGCGTCTTCTCGGCGGATCACCGGATGGGCTTAACTGCTGCTGTCTTATCAGTAATCTCGGGTGATTACGAGGAGTGCCATTTGGCTTGCAGGCCGGAGCTCTGAATTCATGGTTGATCGAATCATTTCTGAATGATTGGCTTGACCGTAGTACTATTCTTAAAATGAATCGTAGAATAAAAAAATGACAGTTAAAATTTTGTGTTGAAGACAGAATCGTTGCACCCAAATGACGTGTTCTGTATTGGAGACTAGTGATAGCAGTCGAGGAGTGAACCCTGCCCGTCCATGGCTGGGGATCGAGAGGAGGACGACACGGCAAGATTTCTGCGACACCGTTCCCGAGAGCAGCGGCGCAAAATTTCTCGTTGAATCCATTGCATCAGGAGGAGAGGACTAGAGGAGGCAATGCATAGCCCGGCCCCGCAAGCCGTAGGCTGAGGGTGTGTTCGTTTTCTGAGTCTAAATTTTAGAACTGTCACATAAAAAGAATCTTATTATTTAAAAGTATTAAATAAAGTTTAATTATAAAACAAATTACAGGCCCCTAGACTAATTTACGAGACGAATCTAATGAGGTTAATTAAGTCGTGATTAGAAGACGGTTACTCGTAGCATCACTTTAGCAAAATATAGATTAATTAAGCTCATTAGATTCATCTCGAAAATTAACACCAATCTGTCAATAGGATTTTGTCATTAAATTGATCGAAATATTCATAAATAATAAGATTCTCTTTGATGTGACAGATACTAAATTTTAGAGGGAAAGAAAGCAGCGGCGTGCCATCGATGTGAAATTTCAGGGTGCGTTCGTTTCCACCCATATAATTTTTAGAGGGGTCACATCAAAGAGAATTTTGTTATTTTGGAGTACTAAATAAAGTCTAATCTCAAAACTAATTGCAGATCCCCTATCTAATTCGCGAGACGAATCCAACGAGTGTAATTAAGGTGTGATTAGAAGATGTTTACTGTAGCATTACTGTAGCAAAACATAGATTAATTATGATCATTAGATTCGTCTCACAAATTAGAGAGGGGGTCGTGACATAGGTTTTGCCATTAAATTAATAAAAGTACTACTAAATAGTAAGATTTTCTTTGATGTGACCCGTCTAATTTTTAGAGGCTGGAAACGAACGCACACGGAGTTGTTGGGAGTCACGTCCCATAAACTTTTTCCTCGTTATACAGGATGCTTGCATTCCAAGAAATTTGTGTGCAGCGACGATGGACGACGGATGGGACACGCACGCACTGGGCTGGCACTGCACACACGAGCTGACCATTGGCGTCGTGTCGTGCGGTCGAGGGGAGGGAACCGGGTGGATGATGAGGGCGACTCTAGTGACAACAGCGCATCACGCGACGGACAAAGCGCTGTTGCACGTTCGGGCCGGGGGGATCGGAACCCATGAGGATGGTAACTGTGGCATGCAAGTGCCCGGCCTCTTCAATCATGCTGCCCCGAGTCGTCCGGGTCGCGCGCGTACGTGACCAGGAAGGAAGGCCGTCGCACGTACAGAAGTGGCCGGCCGGGCCGGGAAACGATGGTACAGCAGAGCCGCGATTCCTCGCCGCGCCGTCCCATTAGCATCACATCCGTCCCGGGGGACGCCAGCAACAGGGGGCGGGGTGCGCGGCACAGTGCAAAGGCAGGTTACGGAAGGCTGCTGGTGACCTGGTTCTCCTTCTCTTCTGGCTTGTGCAGCTGTGCCGCCGGGCGGGTAATGGCGAGAGCCAGGAGCGGTGCGGGCAAGTGGGTGACCCGTTCACGCGGATGCCGGCAGCGCGTGGCCCGCCCAAGGGCTCGGTCGCGGCTGGCGAATCATGTCGTTTGTCATTTCTTGCCGCGGAGGCGGAGCCCTTGTCTCTTTCCCCGCTTTCGCCGGGCAGCCAGGCCCGCGGCTGCTCGCGGCTCAGAATCCGGCCCGGGTCACGTCTGCCGGATCCCTCTCCCGCCTCCTCCCTCTTCCATAGAAAGGGGCGAGCCTTTTGCCCAGATTTGGTTTCCACCGGATGCACCGGCGTCGTACGTCAACCGGTGACTCGCTGCGTGTTTTTCCAAGCAGCTTTGACGAGAGGCTTGCTTCGTCATTGCTTGCCGGGCTAGAGCATGATAGGAAATGAACACAAAACACGCGCAGCGCAACTCAGAAGCGCAACTCTTCTGAGTTGCGACTGACAATTTTACAACCTAACCTGTAATTACAAGTTGTCATTTAAAGTGGTGTACATTATTGTTGCTCTCTCTCTCTCTCTCTCTCTCTCTCTCTCTCTCTCTCTCTCTCTCTCTCTCTCTCTCTCTCTCCATGTGATTCTTGCACTGTCTTAACACAAAACGCTTGCAGTTTTTAGGCCTCCACCATGTACAAACAAGTGTTCTATTTTTTTTCTACTAGTACAAGACACGGTATAGCACCAGCTTCGCAAATTTATTTTAGTACAAAACTTGCATGTACGTAGCCGCGTTTTAAAAAGTGAAAAACAGCTCTTTCCGTGGGCTACTTATGTGTATTTTTTTTTCTACTCAAGAGGTGGTAAATGGTTGTACTACTAATGAGGGGCTAGAGTTTATTCGTATACTAGTATGCTGTACTTCGTATAATCTCCACCGTGTAGTATAAACTCTCCCCCTCTTAAAATGGGAAGGGGCATGGTAGTAGAAGTACGTAGAGTACCACGTCTGTACAGGAGCCGTTGCACAGCAGGCAGCACTCACGCAGTGGTCAGAGTGAGCACCATTCCATCAACTCGACGACGTTGTACTGACCCTGCAAAGTTTGGATTGCTTGCACGCGAACCTACGTACATGGACCGCCGGTCGGAAAGGCAGGCCTACGCCAGCGTTGTCGTAGCTACGCCTAGAGGGCTACTACTAGTAGCTAGTGCGCTCTGCCCGTGGTCGGGTCCGGCTCTCCAATCTCCATCGATCGGCCAGGCGCTGTCCCTCTGCGTCTGCTCCTGTCCTCCCTGCAGCAGCTGCTTCCATGCCATGCCGCGGCTCCCCTCCTCGCGGTTCCTCACCCTCTCCACTTTCGTCGTTCCAGCGCCATCGATTGTCTCGCTCGCTCACTCACCCTTCCATGCTGCTTGTGTTGCTTTCTTCGTTCGTCTGCCATGCCTGCACCAAGTGCTATTTCACTGCTAGCTTCTGCTTGCACAATAATGCATGCCTCCCTGCGATGGCGCACCACCGTCCGTACCACCATGCATGCGCTTGTCCCCACTCGATTGAATGCCTCCTCCCTTCCTTGCATGCACGTATCCCTCTGATGTAACCGCTCACGTACTCTCTCTCTCATCCTGTCGACGATTCAAGGGAGTTCGGCCCGGTCACTTGACTGTTATGCCGAAGCATGACCGGCCGGTCTTTCTCTTTACCGTCGGGCAAAGCATGGATGGATTGACGACCTTTTTGTTGCGAAAAAGGGCGTGGCGAAAAAATGAACATTGATGGATGGCTCTTTCTGGGATTTCGTTTGTTTAACGTTTCTCGTGCCCTGCTGCCCTGGTTGGTACTGTTAGGTGAGCAAGTGTTGGCAAAAAGAGGTGCATCTTGTGCAGTTCAGTACTCGTAAACGATATCAATGTAGTGCCTCCGTCTCAAAATGTAATCATTTGTTTGTTTTTCAGAATTATGTTTGCCCATTCATTTTATTTAATATATATAATTAGTATTATTTTAGGATATGTTTTAAATATGATGCATTTGTTTATATATATAAACAATTTTTAAATAATTATTTTTACAAAAAATTAAATAAGATAAATATTAAACATAATTATAAAAAGTCAACAAATATTTACATTTCAGAATGGAGGAAGTACTCGACCAACATGGGCTCCCCCGGTTTGCTAAGTTCGTTAAGGATTAGAGTCACATCAAAGCAGATGTGAAAGAAAATCACGCCAAGTGACCATGTGAAACAGCTCATATTATATATGATTACATGACTCATATAATGCAAGAGTGTTTAGAACTAGCATTGCAAACATGGAGCAAACTTCAGTACAAACTGGATCTTATACGGACTTGGTCCCCTCTTCGTAGCCACCTGGAGCACATAACTTTGAGCCACCCCAACTGTGTGACCTGTCGCTACTGTTTCCAGTCAAAAGAGAGGAAAAGAAAAGCACGGCATGGCGAGGTCGTGGCCGGCCAACAGTTCGTTCTGAATGCATGCACGCCGATGGCACCTGCCCTGGTGGCCCCTACCTAGTTCACGTGTTTTTTTCTTCTTCTTCAACGCAATACTGGATTCGAGGTCGTGCACGCCTCCTGCAGACATGATAGGTAGGCGGGCACCCGCGCAACGCGATACGTACCTTCATCAGAAATCATTGCTCATCAGCACAAGTCGCAACATGCTAATCATTGTGGTAACAGGTTCCGTCACGTACTCGAGCCACTTGTGGGTCCCCGCAAGTCGCTGAAATTGTTGCAGGACGTGTGCAAGCTGGTCGGGATTACGCGTGGGACCAACGAGCTTAGCAGAAATCGGCAGGGAGAGGCATCTGAAACAGATATGGATTTTGTAGCCGTGTGAAGCCAAACACAAACACCCTGATGGATCTTGAGAGGACCACGCGCGCGTGCCAACTTATTCAAAGCCCTCTCCTGCTCGTTCCGCACTGGTCAAAAAGGGCACAGGTGTTTAACATGAATGCAGGCTCTCATGATCTAGGGGCTGGACCATGCAGATCGTGTCAAGCGCATCTGCTGTGAACACTATGATTGATGGTCGTGATGATGGCGGTTCTTTGCCTGCGTTGCAAAGCTTCGCAATTTCCGACTGTCCGTTGCACCTTGCACGTGAATAATGTCACCATCTGCTCTGTTTCTCTATGTACTGGAACAGATGCAACTTTATACGTACAAATCAGTACAGAATATACCTGATCAGTTACCAGGGTTCTTTTTCTTTTTCTGCAAGGAGTTATCAGGGTTCTTTTGACTCGGGGTGTGTTCGTTTCCCCTATCTAAATTTTAGAGGGTCAAATCAAAGAGAATTTTATCATTTTAGAGTACTAAATAAAGTCTAATCTCGAAACTAATTGCAGACTCCCTATCTAATTCACGAGACGAATCCAACGAGGGTAATTATGATGTTATTAGAAGATGTTTATCGTAGCATCACTGTAGCAAAACATAGATTATTTAGGATCATTAGATTCGTCTCGCAAATTAGAGGGGGTCGCGACATAGGTTTTGTTATTAAATTAATAAAATTACTACTAAATAGTAAGATTCTCTTTGATGTGACAAGTATCTAAATTTTAGAGGGTGGAAACGAACGGGGCCTCGGTATCGATGCTCCTAGACTAGTAGGACTTTGGCCCCGTTCGTTTCCACCCTCTAAAATTTAGATATCGTCACATCAAAGAGAATCTTACTATTTAGTAGTAATTTTATTAATTTAATAACAAAACCTATGTCGCGACCCCCTCTAATTTGCGAGACGAATCTAATGATCCTAATTAATCTATGGTTTGCTACGATGATGCTACAGATAAACATCTTCTAATAACACTATAATTATCCTCGTTGGATTCGTCTCGTGAATTAGATAGGGGGTCTGCAATTAGTTTCGAGATTAGACTTTATTTAGTACTCCAAAATGATAAAATTCTCTTTGATTTGACCCTCTAAAAATTAGATAGGGGGAAACGAACGAGCCTTTAAAACGTACAAGTGAACATGTTGAGTTCATCGTAATCACTAGTTACTTGTACGAGTACGCAATAAGCTCGGAGCAATTTTGAGATAAAAAATGATTAATACTGTCGGTGTAGGGGGATCGGGGTCCCCTAACCGCACGTGGGCTGCTTTCGGCCCACGAACGAAGACGAAGGCCACACGGCGGGACAGCCCACGAAGCCACGAAGTCCACGAGTCCCGCGGAAGCCGGAGGAGCGGGAGCGTCGGGGAGAACGAAGCTTCGCGGTAGTTTTCTCCGACGCCCCAACCACCCGGAGTTAATGCGGCATTCGAGTGCTCGCGGCGACGCGGCAGCCCGACAAGACGTGCGCGCGGCTTCCCCGTGCGCCGCGTCTCGGGAAGCCGCGCGGCCACGGTGCTGGGGGACTCTCGCCCAATGGGATGGAAGAGATTCGGAGCGCGAACCAAGGAGAAGAGATCGCGACGGATTTAGACAGGATCGTGTCGGAATGTCTCGAGAAGGACCGGACCCCCACCGGGCGTCCGGTACCCCCGGTACTTGTACGGTGCTCTCCTCCTTACCCTATTAAAGGAGGAGAGACTCCGATGTAAGGGGGGACTTTGGAGAATACACACACACTAGCAGGACGTAGGGTATTACGCACCCGGTGCGGCCCGAACCTGGATAACTCCCCGTGTTCTTACTCATTTCAATCATCTACGCCAACGCGCGAGCAAATCCGTTCTTCCCCGAGCCTATTCCAAGGGAGCCTTGACGGGCCCCCATTTGGAGGTGTACTCACACACCGACATTTGGCGCGCCGGTAGGGGGAAGACGCGTAGATTTCGCTTTGCGCTGCAAAACCTCGCTTTGCTGCCATGCGAGAGATCTTCGGGCACGCCCGGACGGAGGATAGCGTCTCCGACCAGGGCGTCCACGAGGCGCCGTCGCCGCGACCGTCATCGCGCGGGCCGCCTCGCCCACGACAATCGTCCCGGCACCTCGCCTGCCGGACATGCAGCGAGAGGACCGGCGCGGCGCCGACCGCCACGCCCAAGCCGTCACGCCGCTCGCGTCCGAGCGTGCCATCGCGCGTCGCCTCTTCCAGAAGAAGAGGGGGACGACCCCCGACCGCCGTGAAGACCATGCTCAACAACCCGCCGGCGGGACCGGCGGGGGAGAGCAAGCAAGGGAGTGGCTCACCGGAGTAGGCAAGCTCCCGGACACGGCGCAGGCCAAGCGCCGAGCGGGGCCGTCGCGCCAACCGCAGCAGCCACTAACCGACAAGCAACCGCCGCGCCAACCGCGCCAAGGACACGCGCCCGCCGGCGGCTTCGCTCTCCGTCCACTCCCCGCGAGCGAGGGGCACCGCGACCTGCGCAACGACCTCGGCGAGACGCCGCCGCGAGGGGGAGGATGCACGCGTCGACATCGAGCGCTCGCGCGAGCGGGACGCGAACGTGAGCGCACCTCCGCCCACAACCTCGACGGCCGGGAGGCGGAGACGTCCCCGAGCGCCACCCCAAGCGTAAGAGAAAGGAGCTCGACCCCTCGTTCCTCGGGGGCTGCGCGGCCCTCTCAAAGCGCCCGCGGGATGTCACGTGGCCCGGCAAGTTCCGCCCGGACCTTCCGGAAAGGTACGACGGCACTCGCTCCCCCGACGAGTTCTTACGGATCTACTCCACCGCCGTCAAAGCCGCCGGCGGCTCGGAGGACATCATGGCCAACTACTTCCACCTGGCTCTCAAGGACTCGGCTCGGTCATGGTTCATGAACCTCGGCGCCCGAGTCTATCGGCTCCTGGAAGAGCCTCGTGCCGGGAGTTCATGGCCAACTTCCAAGGAACGGCGAAGCGTCCGGAAGCCGGATCGACCTAGACCGCATCGTCCGTAAGCCGGGCGAGACGCTGCGAGCGTTCATGCAGCGCTTCGGTCAAGTCCGCAACACGATCCCGCGCATCGACCCCTCCCGGTGCTCTCCGCCTTCGCCACGGCGTTCGAGACAAGGATATCCCGGGCGAACCGGGCGTACACCAGCCGGAGACGGTCACGGACCTCTTCCGGTTGGCCGACGGATGCGCCCGTTGCCGGGAAGCCCAAGCGTGGCACGACCCGCCGGCAAAATCCAACCCGGTACCTCCTCTCCCAAGTCCGGGGGCACCCTCTCCAGGAAGCGGAAGAAGAACCTTGCGCGCAAGCGTAAGGCGGAAGAAGTGGCCGCGGTTGGAGGCCCGTCCCCCGGGGGCGTGACGCCCACCTCCCGCGGGTACCGGCAAGTCGCCGGCTAAATCCCCGGGAACCTTCGCGTGCTACTTCCACCGCACCAACGACCACGACCGGTCGGAGTGCCGCTACATCCGAGGCGAGCATCAAACGGCGCGACGAGCGGCGGGCGGCCGAGAAGGCCGAGAAGGAGAAAGAGGAGGAGAAAGAGGAAGTCGAGGCGTACCGGAGCGCGGACGACTCCATCGCCGTCATCGGCGGGGGCTCATCGAGCTTCGCGTCCAAAGGCGAGGCCAAGCGTTTCCGCCGCGAGGTCCTCGCAATCACCGAGGGCAAGGCCGCGGCTCCCCGCTGAAGTGGGCGGATGTTCCCATCACCTTCGACAAGAGCGACATGGTGGGCCCGGACAACACCAAGGGGAAGATCCCCCCGGTCGTGTCGCCCACCATCCGCAACAACAAGGTGGGGCGCACCCTCATCGACGGAGGCGCGAGCCTCAACCTCATCACCCCGAAAGTCTACGACTCTCCGCAGTGGGCGCGTGCCGAGCTGCAGCCCTCGCGTCCGTTCGTCGGCGTGCTCCCGGGTAGCTCCCGCCCCTTGGGTAGGATTGAGCTCCCGGTCACCTTCGACACCCGGGACAATTTCCGCACGGAGAAGCTCCTCTTCGACGTCGCGGACATCGGCCTCCCCTACAACGCCATCATTGGGAGACCCGGCATCAACCAGTTCATGGCTATCCCGCATCACGCGTTCCTCACGCCGAAGATGCCGGGCCCGAAGGGTGTCATCGTGGAGAGGGCGGATGCCGTCAAGGCGATGGCTTGCCTCGAGGACATCTTGGCGGCCGAAATGGCAGCGAGAGGAGGACACCGGCATGAAGAGAGCGTGCGACACCCCGGAGAAGCCTGCGGCGCAATCCGGCCCCAAGCGGGCAAAGCTTTCGGCTCCTGGGGAGGTGTCTACCAAGAAGATCTCACTCGGGGGCTCGGAGGACAAGACCACCACCATCGGTGGTGACCTCGACCCGAAATAGGAACTCGCGCTCATCACCTTCCTCCAAGCAAACAGCGACATCTTTGCCCGGCATCCTTCGGACATGCCGGGCATACCCAGGAAGGTGATTGAGCACCAACTCAAGGTCGACCCCGCCGCAAGACCCGTGAAGCAGCGGGCGAGGCGCCAAGCCCTCGAGCGCGAGGACTTCATCCGGGCCGAAGTCAAGAGGCTACCGGAGGCCAAGTTCATCCGGGAAGTCACGCACCCGACGTGGCTCGCCAACCCGGTGGTCGTGCCCAAGAGCAACGGCAAGATGCGAATGTGCGTGGACTACACCGACCCGAACAAGGCTTGCCCGAAGGACCCGTTTCCGTTGCCCCGGATAGATTCTCGTAGTAGACTCCACCGCAGTCGCGACCTGCTTTGCATGTTGGACGCATACTCCGGGTACCACCAAATCTGTATGGCTAAGGAGGATGAGGAGAAGACCGCTTTTATGACTCCCGCAGGGAGCTTTTGCTACGTAAGCATGCCTTTTGGTCTCAAAACGCAGGCCCCACGTTCCAACGAGCCATGCGCCTAACCCCGGACTCGCAAATCGGGAGGAACGTAGAGGCGTATGTCGACGACTTGGTCATCAAGAGCCGCAAAGCACCGTCTCTCCTGTTCGATCTAGAGGAGACCTTCTCCAATCTACGCCGCAACCGGGTGAAGCTCAACCCGGAGAAGTGCGTCTTCGGCGTACCGGCAGGAAAGCTACTCGGCTTCCCGGTCTCGCACCGCGGGATCGAAGCAAACCCCGAGAAAATCCGGGCCATCGAAGAAATCCGCCCCCAAGGCGGCTCAAGGAAGTGCAACGCCTAGCCGGGAGCATGGCGGCCCTTGGCCGGTTCATCTCGCGCTTAGGCGAACGCGCCCTCCCGCTGTTCAAGCCGATGAAGAGGACGGACAAGTTCGAGTGGACCCGGGAAGCCGATGAAGCCTTGCAAGACCTCAAGCGCTACCTGTCCTCTCGCGCCCGTTCTAGTCGCCCGGAACCGGGTGAACCACTCGCTCCCGTACATAGCGGCCAACCCGCAAGTTGTCGGTGCGGCCCCGGTGGTCGAGCGGCTGGAGCAGGCGCCCGCGGTTCCCGGCGAACCAGCAAGCGCGGGTGCCTTGACGGCTCGAAGGCGGCGGGACAAGCGGACCCGGGGCTCCGCCCGCAACCAGCTCGCAGGCGCCGGAGCACCCGGGGCTACGGACGCTCTCGCTCACGACATGGCGCGCGACGCGGCCGCTCCGGCCTGCCCGGGTGGGGCACCCGGGCGGTCCCCGGCGCAACGACTCCTGCGGATGGCGTGGCTCCCGGCTTCACCCGGGGCTCCGGCTCCGACCTCGTCGCATGATTTGGGCGAGCGGGGACCACGACCGGAAAGATAAGGTTGGACGCGTTGATCCCACCCCACCCGGGGCTCCGGCTCCGACCACGTCTCACATTGTGGGCGGGGCGGGATCCACTCCGGCTGCCCTCGACGACAACGATCTGCGTCACCACCGCACCACCCGGGGCTCCGGCCCCGTCTCCCACGACGAGCGAGAGTGACCTTCCGGAATCGGAACCTCGCACCCGGCGCATTCGGCGCCCGGTGTACTTCATCGCCGAAGTCCTGCGGGATGCCAAGACACCGTACCCGCAGTACCAAAAGATGCTCTACACAGTACTTATCGCGTCCCGGAAGTTACGGCACTACTTTCAAAGCCATCCCATCCGGGTGGTAACGACGGCACCGCCGGAGACCATACTCGCGCAACAGGGAAGCGACCGGGCGAGTGGCCAAATGGGCCGTGGAGCCGGGGAGTTCGACTTGTCCTTCCTCAGCACACATATCATCAAGAGCCGGGCTCTAGCCGAGTTCATCGCCGAGTGGACGACCACCCCGGAGATCGAGCGGGAAGAGCTTAGCACCCGGGTGCAGCGAGTACGACGCGCTCGGCGACCACCGGACGATGTTCTTCGACGGTTCCCTCACCCTCAACGGTGCGGGAGCGAGGGTGCTGCTACTGTCACCAACCGGCGACGAGTTACGCCACGCGGTCCAGCTACACTTCCGGTGCACCAACAACATGGCAGAATACGAAGCCCTCCCGGCGGGGTTGCGGATCGCGGCCGACCTCGGGGTCACGCGCCTCCTCGCCAAGGGAGACTCGCAACTTGTCGTCAACCAGGTATCCAAGGAGTACCAATGCAACGACCCGCGAGATGGCTGCATACCTTGCGGCGATCGGGCGGATGGAAAAGAAGTTCAACGGCCTTGAGGTGCTTCACGTACCTCGGGCGACAATCACATTGCCGACGAGCTATCCCGGGTGGCCTCCACTCGAGCTCCAATCCCACCCGGGACGTTCATGGAGATCTTGACATCCCCTTCGGCCTCGACGCCGACCGAGCTCCGGACAGCAACAACAAAGCGCAGGCGCACCCGCAGGATCTGCAGCACACGCGAGAATAGCGAAGAAGCGCTTGCCACCGAGCCGCAGGACGCCTGCCGGATGGACGACATCCTCGGGTACCTGCGTGACGACATCCTTCCGGAAGACGACACGGACGCGGAACGCCTAGCCCGCCAAGCCAAGCGATACGCCATCGTCGATGGCGAGTCGTACAAGCGCGGCGCCAATGGCGTTCGCTGAAGTGCGTAAAGATGGAAGAAGGCAACGACATACTCGTTGAGATCCACGAGGGCGAGTGCGGCAGCCACCACGCTCCCCGCACGCTGGTCGGGAAAGCCTTTCGGCAGGGTTACTACCGGCCGACGGCCCTCCAGGACGCCACCAGGCCGGTGCAACAATGCAAGGCATGCCGGTTTCACGCCAGCGGACGCACCTGCCCGCTCAAGCCCTTCAAACAATTCCCTTATCCCGGCCGTTCGCGGTTTGGGGTCCGGACATTGTAGGGCCATTTCCGATCGCCCGGGTGGGTACAGGTGGCTATATGTGGCCATCGACAAGTTCACGAAGTGGGTAGAAGCGGAGGCCGTGACAAAGATAGACCAAAACTCAGCGGTCAAATTCATGAAGAATGTCATTGCAAGATTCGGGGTGCCGCAGCGGATTATCACGGACAACGGGACCCGGTTCACGAGCCACGCATTCGCAGCATACTGCGACTCCCTCGGCACCCGGATCTGCTTTGCCTCAAGAGCCCACCCACAAAGTAACGGCCAAGTCGAACGCGCCAACGGAGAAATCCTCAAGGGTTTGAAAACAAGATCATTTGATCCGTTGAAAAAGAAAGGCTCCAAGTGGGTAACCGAGATCCAATCCGTGCTCCGGTCCCTGCGCACCACGGCGAGTCGAGCCACGGGCGAAACGCCTTTTCTCCTCGTGTACGGTGCGGAGGCGGTGCTACCCACGGAGATCCGGTTCAATAGCCCCCGAGTCGCCGCATTCGACGAAGCCGACCAAAGCACCCGGCGGCATGACGACATTGACCTCCTCGAGGAGGCAAGACGGCGAGTACTACTCGCGAAGCGCGAGGTACCTCCAAGGCTTGCGCCGCTACCACCGGCGGCGCGTGCGCCCGGGAGTTGCAAACGGGAGACCTCGTCCTCCGACGGGCTCGGACGCGTGAAGGCAAGGATAAGCTAACTCCCATGTGGGAAGGGCCCTTCCTCGTCATCGCCGTCACCCGCCCGGGATCCGTTCGGCTGGAGTCGGAGGACGGGTACCGGAACCAAGCGCTTGGAACATTGAGCACCTAAAGAAATTCTACCTTTAGAATATTCCGTAGCCAATGGTCCTGGGTAGTACCCGGAAGTCCTATCGCCACGGCCACGATCGCCACGGCACTTGTACTAACGTGTTTTAAATGAAAAACAGCGCCCGGTCGCTTCCTTTCCCACTTCTCGCAGGACCGCGGTCGTGCATATTTAAGACCTTGTTTTCCTCCGACGGGCAAGGCGGATCAACGACTTAGTCGAAAGCCGGAAGGCGTTTTGGCTAGTTGCGGCTCGGGCGCTGCGAATCGTGCTCTTAGCGCAACTACGAAGTACCAAACGGTCTACGACTACACGACGCACGCGGACAATCGCACGGAACGGAAGGAACAACGAGTTTAAACTCTTCATTGACACCGACAAGTTTGAGTTTAAATTTCTAACTAACACGGAAGAACAGAGTTCATTACAAACAAAAGGCACGAGTGCCAAGAAACCACTCGCAGGTGGGGGAAGCAAGCACTTAGCCGCGCTTGAAGCTTTCCGCGAAGGCGCGAGCGACGGCACGAGCCTGCGCCTTAGCCGTGGCGTGCTCACCCGCGAGGGACATCGCCGTTCACCACGGCTAGGAGTGGGAACCCGGGCACCGAGCACCGGCGCGTTCGCCGAGCACCTCCTCCAGGGCCGCGGCTATGGTTTGCCGCCCCTCATCCTCCAGGACCTCCGCCACCCGGGTGTTCGGGCTGCTCGGAGAGTCAACCACCCCCGCATGGCGAAGGCATACCCAGTCGCGCCGCGGTCAAGGGGCTCCGGAAGACGAGGCAAACCCGCCCGGAATAGCGCCGACGAAACAGCCCGGTGCACCTCGGCAGCAATCTCCGCATGCGTCCGCGCCGCCGTGGCCGGCTCGTCGCCCGCTCGCTCGGCTCAACGCGCCGAAGCTCGGATTCCTCAGGCCGGGACCGCGCCTCGGCGAGCTGCCGCCGGAGATCATCGCCATCAGCTGCGGCGGAAGAGCCGCGACCCGACTTCTTCAACCGGGCCTCCGACCGCTCGACTTGCCGGCGGTACTCATCCCGGCTCTTCTCCATCGCCTTAAGCTCGGCGGCGAATGCCTTCCGGGCTCTGCGAGAGTCTCCTCGCGGATGCGGTGCGCCAACCCGTCGGCGATGCCGCGGACCTGCTCCTCGGCCCGAGCGAGACGGGCCGCCTCCGTCTCCAAGGCTTCCTTCCGGACGGCGGCCTCGTTCTCCCGAAGGCGGACCTGCTCCTCCCGGGTAGCAAGGGCGCCCTCGCGTCCCCTAAGCGCCGCCTCCCGGGAGGCCAAGGAGTCACCGACGCGCTGCACCTTCGCCTCGGCCTCTCCGACGGCCCGCTCCCGCTCCCCGAAGGGCAAGCGCGCCGGCACGCTCCTTCGGCTCCTCCTCGCGGGCCGCCGCGGTCACCTCGCGACGGGTCACGGCCGCCTCGCGGAGGTCCATGTGGGCCTCCGCCTCCTCCAACCGCGCGCCGCGAAGCTGCACGGCACGCTCCCGCTCCAGGACGCCATGGAGGCGGCTCACGCTTTCGGCCTCGCGGGCCTTCACGTCGCGCAACTTCTCGGCGGCCCGATCGCCGATGCCGGCAGCTTGGTCCAGCTCACGCCGGACTTCCTCCATGCGGCGCCGGTACTCGCTCGTCGGGCCGGCTTCACCGCCGTCTCTAGGGCCCGCCGTGCCTCCGCCACCTCCGCCTCGCGCTCGGCCGGCCGCGGCCTCCCGGTCCTCCGGGGATGCATCCGCCTCCTCCACGGCCGCCTTCATGGCAAGAAGTGACCGAGTGGCCTCCCCGAGCACATCGCCAATCTTGTGGCGACCCATGCCGCCGGAGCGACCCGAAGGCGACCCGCTCCGGCCGCGTCCGGCGCGCCCATGACCCCCTACCGGCGGCAGCGGTCGACGAGGTGTCTCCGCCGCCCACCGTTCCCGGCTCCGACCGAACGCGCGGAGGGAGTCATTCCCCTCCGAGCACTATAGGGCCGGCGGCGCCGGCACCCGGCCGCGGAGTGGAAGATCGGGGTGGACGCCGGCGGCGCCGATCGAAAAGCGCCCGGCACGTCCCCGGCCGGAGGAGGTGACACCCGGCCAAGGTCGGCCCCGGCAGAGGCACCCGCGGCCTCCTCTCCGGCAGGGCGCCCGCAGCCTCCTCGCCGGCGGGGGCACCCGCGGCCTCTTCTTCGGCGACACCGGCAGCCACCTCCTCGGGAGTGCCCGCGGCCTCCTCCCCGGCGGCGCTCGCGACCACCCCCGCGGGACTATCTCGCGACCTCTTCCTCGGGGCGCCGGCGGCCACCTCTTCGGGGGCACTCGTTGCCCCTCTCGCGCCGTCCTCCGCTCCGGCTGCTGGAGCCGCACCGGCCGCCTTGGGGTCCAAAGGGACCAGGTCCGGGTCCGGTTCGATCCGGACGATCCCGCAAACAAAGCGGATCGAACACGTCTCGCAACCATCAGCCTACGGCGAGACGAAGTACAGACACACCGTGTACACGTATTAAGTAAAAAGAGAGGAAAGTTTCCTACCCGTCGCACGTCCACCCGGTCGCTTGCGCCGGTGCGGCTGCGGGGACTTCTCCTGTGGGCGGCCCCGTCACCGGCGCCGGCGTAGCTCGCCGGGCCCGCTTCCGTGGAAGGCGAGCGGACCCGGAGGAGTCGGAGGAGGGGGCGACGGAGACCTTTCCCTTTGCCTTTGTCCCGCGCGCTCGGAGCAGGCCTCGCGGTGCCGGGGCCACCACCCGGAGCTTCGGAGGCACCCCCGGGGCGGCCGTCGCACCCGGGTCGGAGGAAGGCGTGACTCCGGGTACCCGGAGACCAGGAGCGGGAGCCGGGATTGCATCAAGAAACCCGAGCGGCCCCGGCCGGGGCATGCTCTGTCAAGAACGGCGCGCTTCTCCGCCGATCGATGAAGGGGCCCGGCACCTTCCGGGTACGCGAAGGAGGCGGGCCACTTCTTCCCGGTTAGCGTGGAGTAGGCGAACCGCTCGCGGCCTCGGGCAGGTCGGAACCCGCCCCGTGCGCGTGCGGCCGGCGAAGTTGAAGTCCCGGTACATCCATGACGGGACCGATCTCCGGCGAAGGGGCGCGATGTTGCGCTCGAGGAAGTCGTGCACCACCCCGCGCGAAGTCGAGCCGGCCGCGGCGAGCGCCGCGATCCGGTTGACCACCGGCATCATGCCCTCGGGAAGGCGGGGCACGGCGTCCCGGACGGCCAAGTGTTGGGCCGGGACCGGCGGGACGCGGAGGCGACGGAGATCCTTCTCGTACGGCACCACGAACCAGGCCCTCTTCCACGCCTCCACCTTGCTGCTGGGCGAGTACCCTATGTACCCGCCGTCGGGCCGGGCGGTCAGCCGGACGCATCCGATCACCTCCGAGGCATTGGTAAGCGTCATCTTGAAGTAGCGTTGGAATATGGGAAAGCACGGCTGCACCCCCACAAATCCTTCGCACAAATGGGCGAACACGGCCGGCGCCGCGACCGCGTTCGGCGTGAGGTGCGCCATGCGGATCCCGTACTCCCGGAGCACCTCCAGGAAGAAATCGGAGAAGGCGGGGGAACGGCGCCGGCGACGACGAAGGACACGAAGTGGAGGATCTCCAACCCTCCGGTCGGCGGCGGCAAAGGCCCTATCACCGTCCACCGGCAGGAAGGGCGAAAGCCGCGACATGTCGACCCTAGCGTCGGGCAGCCGCGCGGTTGGCGGGGCATCCGCCGACGGCGAGCGCGCGCGGAACCGCTGCGGCGGGGGAGGACCTTCCGCGGGCCATCTTGACGGCGGGCGACGACGGCGACGACAGCGGCGGCGCGGATCGGCGGAGAAGAAGGCGAAGGGGAGCGCGGCAGCAAGAAGGAAGTTGAGAAGACGGAAGGCGAAGGGCTAAGTGGAAAACGTGTTGTGGGCAACCGGCCATCCCCCTACTTGAGCGCGGACGCCGGGCGGGCCCACCACACGCGAACCGAAGCGACGCGACGCCTCGGAGCGGTCGTGCCCCGGCAGCCCAAGCGGCTCCGATTCCTTCGGGAGCCACGCCCGGAGCAACCCAAACGGCGCCGGCACCGACGGGTGGCCCCAATCCTCGCTCCGACCCCGCGGGTCGGCGGCCGGGCCGGGGCTCTGTCGGTGTAGGGGGATCGGAGGTCCCCTAACCGCACGTGGGCTGCTTTCGGCCCACGAACGAAGACGAAGGCCACGGGCGGGGCAGCCCACGAAGCCACGAAGTCCACGAGTCCCGCGAAGCCGGAGGAGCGGGAGCGTCGGGGAGAACGAAGCTTCGCGGTAGTTTCCTCCGACGCCCCAACCACCCGGAGTTAATGCGGCATTCGAGTGCCTGCGGCGACGCGGCAGCCCGACAAGACGTGCGCGCGGCTTCCCCGTGCGCCGCGTCTCGGGAAGCCGCGCGGCCACGGTGCCGGGGGACTCTCGCCCAATGGGATGGAAGAGATTCGGAGCGCGAACCAAGGAGAAGAGATCGCGACGGATTTAGACAGGATCGTGTCGGAATGTCTCGAGAAGGACCGGACCCCCACCGGGCGTCCGGGTACCCCCGGTACTTGTACGAGTGCTCTCCTCCTTACCCTATAAAAGGAGGAGAGACTCCGATGTAAGGAGGGGACTTTGGAGAATACACACACACTAGCGGGACGTAGGGTATTACGCACCCGGTGCGGCCCGAACCTGGATAACTCCCCGTGTTCTTACTCATTTCAATCATCTACGCCAACGCGCGAGCAAATCCGTTCTTCCCCGAGCCTATTCCAAGGGAGCCTTGACGGGCCCCCATTTGGAGGTGTACTCACACACCGACAAATACACTTCAGTACCTAATAAGCTCACAGGTTCACCATCTCTCAAAAGTTTTTTAAAAGGCTAAAGAGTTCAGAATGACATTGAAATTCCATAGAGGTAGATTACGAGCCGAAGTAAAAAAGAAAATATCTTAGCTCCTAGAAAAAGATGAAGGGTAAACATTACAACAGGACACAATTACCATAAAAAAAAAATTTGTGCCTACTCTTGATCATGGCATCCACCTTCTGATATTTCCGTATGGACATGTCGCTAGAACTCGCTATACAGATTGATCTTTCCTGTACTTTTACAACAATTACGTTTTGAGCTGAGTAATCTTCAGCGGCACGACTGTTTCGTCTGTGCACTTGGAGATAGATTCCTCCTGCAGGTGTAAATTACACAGCATTTAGTCTGTCTTTACATTGTTACAACAGTCTATACACAAAGTAATTAAGGACATGTGACTTCAGTTCATTCACTAAAGTGACAATAAGATTCTTTGGGCCAATAAGCATATTTCTTCTATAGGTCAATAAGCACATTATTCTGGATATAATTACAGATGATTAGCTGACTATATGTTTGCATCAGGAATCAAAGCACCCATTAAGGTATTTTCGTAATCATGTGGCATAGAAAGAGACTCCTGTCTCGGTCAACAAGAGACCATTTTGAGTTCCCCAACATACTTACATACAAGTCGCCTTCAATAGGTTCAAGGATGAGGCTCACTGGTGGTATCTAGCTGGTGCTAGGGAACTCCATCTAGGTCGGGTGGGTAATGTCATTAGGTGCGATCCCTTGGGTCATGTGGTGTTTTTTCTTTTAGCCGGTGATCTTGTAAAAGTGTAGTGGTGTGGCTCTTGGAGGCGAGGAGTGTGTTGTATCTTTCTCTTCTCTTCTAAATACAAAGATACATAGCTCTCCTGTCTTCGAGGAAAAAAACATACTTGCATAGACACTTATCATATTTTCTTCCACATCTTTACTGGTTCAAATTAGCAGCTAGCAGCTAGCAGCGTCATCTTAGGTATTAGCCTGGGTGTGGGTGTCCCCGTTTTGGGGTTCGGTTATACTTGGACCCTTCTCTCTCTCTCTAATACAAAGATACACAGTTCTTATGCGTATTGAAAAAGAAGAAAAAATATCCGTAGTACACTTACATCTTTGTCTTGCTTTTGTTTTAGGCCAACGCACCGTGAAGCCCCAATACTTTCACTCTTCAAAAAGTTGCGGACTCTCAAGACACCATCTGCCACTAATGGTTGAGCAGGTTGGTCACATACATGCAATTTTATGACGTAGTCTGCATTTGGCTTCTCAAGCTCATTCCCGTTCCCATTTACTTTTTCCCTGAGGCAAGATGCAAGGAGCATAAGTGAAAGAGATACTAACAGACAATAAATCATCTATACAGTAGGAAAATCTTCACTTGTTGAACTTTGATTATACATCATATTAATCTGAACCCACTGAATTATAACTCAATTGAAATAGAGAGAAGTCTAAGTTTAAGATATCCTTTGAATTTTCCGGAAGCACCTTGGTAAGGAAGCATGCTGCCGCAGCTGTGGGCCAGTTTTCTCACCCCTAGCAGACCCTTCTTCGAGATGAGCAAATTGTCTTTTGAAACGATCCACCCCGCTGTCAATGTACATCAATTTCTATTAACACATTACTAAACAATTACAAAGTGGTTGAATAAACATTTAAAAATTCATGAGGTTGACACCCACAATAAAATAAAATAAATTCATGAGGTTGATTAAAAAAGATAGTGATAAGTTTTTGCATGCTTTTATTACTTACAGTAGGCATAAACACTCTTTATCATGATTGATAGTAACATGAAAAGTTCTGTTTCAACATACAGTGAGCTAAACACATGCATGCTTAAAACATTTCGAAACAGTCACATTTAACATAAGATACTCCTCTATTCCTTTAGTCATGTCGTTAAGACATACTTAGCTAGTTCATGTTTAGGTCATTTACTTTGTCTGAAACGACATGACTTAAAGAAAGGAGGAGTACATTTAATAAGAATAAACACACATTCGAATTGCTTAACATGCCATTTTGTAATGTAACTATTTTAACAGAATATCCAAAACTGTGATAGTGTTGGTGTGTCTCGACTGCAATTATAAAAGCGTGAACCAACATATACCTTTTTATCGCATAATATGTAAACAATTCCCTAACACTACCATATTACCATTACAATATGCTGAAGGTCAAAGTAGGGATTCTGGAGAAATACCAAGAAAGAAGGAACAGTATGCAGACTAAATTAGCACATAAAGTAATTTTTTTCCAACAGAACAAAGCTTTTAGATAAATAATAAACAAACACTTTTTCAGGAGAAAAACGTGACTATTTTTGTTTTATTGTGGTTTGCAATCCTAGCAACCATGTTGGAATAAAGAATAATAATCTCTTAGTACATTTTTAAGGACACTATGCATAAAAAGAAAAAATGCAGAGACACACACCTTGGGTACACAAAGTTTGCCGTATCCCCTCCACAAAGATACTCCTGCAACATCTGAGGATGATACTCCAAAATCTAAGGAGATAAATCAGGAGTTAGTAGATACATAACCATTACCGTCACAATAGATTCAACTAGCAGTACCTCTCTATATATCAGTTCTCGGACATCATCTCTGGCCAGCTTCCTTCTTTCAAACTCAAATTCAAGTTTCGAGATGGGTTGTGTTACAGGTTCATGTTCCAAATTTGATAATCCAGTGAAGTATGGATCTGTCAAGGCCTTGAATTACATTAATATAGTATATCAGTACTGAGCTGAAGAAATAATACAAGATCTTGAAAATATTGTTTTGACCTAACTTTACATTACCTCTGCAGCAGTTGGTCGATCCTTTGGATCAAAAGAAAGTAGACGTTTGAGCAAATGCAGAGCCATTGGGTCTGCACCTGGAAACTTCTGGGTAAAAGGAACTGGAGGCTTTTTTTCATGTTAGCTAAGTATCGTCGAGCTTTTTCATTTCGAATCTACAAACAATGACAAGGATGATTGCTTATAATATAAAGAAACATATTGCATTACCATCGCTGGACCTGGAGCAACGATTTATATTTCTAACAAAAGCAGAACAATGCTATATACATCAATGAACTGACAACAGTTATGGATAGATTTATCATTCTGGAACTTAAAGAAGATGCAAGGAGAACTTAGGTTCAAGTCATAAACAAATCAACAAACATTGAAAACAATAAGTACAGTTCACAATGCTAACTAAGGGCAAAGAATTGAGGAAAAACTAGAGAAAATATTATTATCGTCTCTGAACTATAGGAAGTGATGCTCTAGCTCGGACAATTTTGATCGGGTTGACCCTTTCATATCAATCTTCAACTTTCGTCCTTGCCTCTGACCAGAGGCTCTACACTCACAAGGGCTACCATACTGTATAGTATCATAAGTAACCAGAATAAAATTTTATTTCTCTTAGTAAATCTAGTTTGGTCTTTCTGTTTCAGGATCAGATGGATGCACTGTTCCAACTGTGAGCCCTTTCTCCATTTTTGAAAATACAAGGGTTTGTATTATGTCCAAAAGAAAAAAAAACATACACGGGTGTGTGGTGTTCCATAAATCAAGCTGGTGTCTATTCTATGGTTCAAGTCAAATGAACTAATTATGAACATAATTAGGAGTTTACGGTTGTTCTACATATTTCTACAGTAAAAATATTATAACTATACATTTTCTAAAACTTTTCGCTAATCACTAGAACTAATTGGTTAGATGTTGCATAGTAGATACTGACATGTGTGTTGAACTGTGAACTGCCTGTAGTGTGGCAATCATCTACTCCTATGCTCAAAGAATTCACATAGCATTTTTATAGCTAATATGCTATTGTACAATAATACTTTTTTTAAGCAAATTGTACAATAATACCTTAAATAATTAGTATGTCAATGTCCGGAGGAAAAAAGCTTCACAAACAATATGCTCAGAATGCAATCTGAATATAAACTTTTGATCATGAACAAACTGTCTGTAGCTTCAGAACTATTCCAAGGACAACTTGAAGGCAACCTATTATAACCTAAGTAAGCACTTTACAGTTGATGCAAATCAAATTGTTTGAACCTGCAGATAATTTACATATACTGCAAATCCACCAGATCACTTAATTTTCCAGTTGTCAAGCCACTCTAAGCATCAGATTGTAGTTCTGAAACTGCTTATAGAGCATGGTACACCTCCAGTAAGCATAATGCAAAAGGGCTGACGATTTGACCAACCCTGCTCCTGCTACAGCACTGGCACATTTGGATGCTCTGACCAAGCTTTCCAAAAATCCATTTCGAGGTTTTTTATTTTATTCTCACATAGGAATAGATTACATAACCACATAGCCATACCCACTTGGGATAAGTGTTGGTAGAAGTAATTATTTCTTGCAACGGACCCATTTTTGGTTTCTTCCCTCCAAGGTGGAACACTCCCTTACCAGGCAATAAAAAAAATTATAATATGCACCAGCGTTAATGTCCTTTTACTAACTGCTACAGATCAGTGTGTTTTCCAAATGCGTGAAAATTGTTGAGCTGAAAGATGGACGCACATGCTGTGTTTAATTTCGCTAAAAGGCCTAGGACTTTGTTATGGTCAAAACATTGTCATTGTACAAGGAAATAATTACTTGGTTCCAATAGAAGTTTGTATATGGGAATTGCAAGGAAGACAACGCTCCAACTGTTCTTAATTTAAAACCAGGGGAGTGAACTAAACCTTGGAAAGTGTTTCTGCTGAAGGAGTGCCGAGAAGATCAGTCATGAGATCTAATTGGTGTACCACATTCTTGCCAGGAAAGAGAGGTTTGCCTGTAATCATTTCAGCAAATATACATCCTACGCTCCAAATATCGATCGCAGGAGTATACTGCAACATCAAGGAATGCAATTTATTGTAAGCTGCGACAAACGGATATGTACATGAAAATGGATATGTACGTGAACTCGACTGGATTCAGACAGAAGAGCTCTTGGGCTGATGTTCAAGTTTTGTCAGGTCACAACTTGTCTGACCTTTGCGAAGAAGGAGCCGCATAGTTCTGGAGCTCGATACCACCTTGTTGCCACATAATCCTACCATGAAACGGCACAAGAGCAAATAAATAAAAGTATAAAATTAAAGCTTTATGGTGATGCTCACTGTAACTAACAAGAGTAGAAAACACAGGAACCCAGATTTATTAGAATTGCAGGTTACCGTCCAGAATATCGCAGAAGGGGTATCGTTGAACGACACCCGAGCAAGGCCGAAGTCACAAATCTTGAGCTTACAATCACCATTGGCAAGGATGTTCCTGGGCTTGAGGTCCCGGTGGAAGACATTGGCGGCGTGGATGTACTTCATGCCGCGGAGTAGCTGGTAGAGGAAGAACTGGTGGTGCTCGGCCGAGAGATCGTCATTGGCCTTGATGACCTGGTGTAGATCGGACTCCATGAGCTCGAAGACGACGTAGATGTCGCGGAAGTCGCGGCGCGAGGGCGGGAGCATGATGTGCTTGATCTGGACGATGTCCGGGTGGCGCAGGAGGCGGAGCAGCTTGATCTCGCGGAGGATGCGGGTGGCGTCGGAGATGTGCTCGAAGACGTCGTTGATCTTCTTGATTGCGACGCGCTCCCCGGTGTGAGTGTCGACGGCGGCGGCGACCACGCCGTAGCTGCCCTTCCCCACCACCTCGGAGACCTCGTACCTGCTCGCCTCGCCGAAGTCCGTGAAGAATGGCGCCTCCTCCGAGCCCTGGGCAAGCGACGACGGGGCGGAGCCCATCAATCCACACTCCGGGGAACCGGACACGGAAGCACCAACCAACCGAGGCACAGGAAATTGCAATCAGCGATATTAATCAAAGCCAGACCACACCTTATTCGTGGCCATGGCACCGTCCCCACGTGCTACTCCGGCGCGAAGATGCGCTACTCCGCGATGCGCTTCCTCTCGTCCGTGTCGCCCTCGCGCGCGCGGTGAACCGTGCCGCTGCCCGGTAGTGGCGGTTGGGGTGTGCAGTGGCGGCGAGAGAGGAAGAAGGGGGGAATTGGGGCGGGCGACAGGACAGTATGCGTACGGCGGGGAGCGCGCGCGGGGCAGTGGACGCCCGATCACCGCGGGTGCGCGGGGCGCGGGCAAGACGACTAGCGCTGAGCCACAGCCACAGGGGCACAGCCGTGCGCTCCCATGCGCCGTGCGGGAGGCACAGGCACAGCTGACAGCTGAATAGCTGATGCAGAGATAAGCGATAAATGTTCAGGAACCAAGAGTGACTTAATTCTGAATTTCTATACAAATTTACAAACTGCAACACCCAAACAAGGTTATACAATCCATCATATACAAATATTTTATTGGTCCTGCTTTTGGCTTTCGAATGACTAGCTTCCTTTGAACGGACCGAGACTAACCAATGCCGTGCAGTGTTCCTGTGCCACATCGATTCGCGAAGTCAACCCCACCGCGTGCTGGGAAGCTGAGACCAGCAAGGAAGCATGGGAGCAGAAACAGCCATGACCAACATGGCAAGCTGCTAGGCGCAGAGAAAATATTCAACTATCGCCCCTGGAAACACCAAGCAAGCAGCTGCTGCAAGTCTGCCGTGCCATGAGCAAGCTTGCGCGATCGGACTCCGAGAAGAGAGCGCCACGGACCCCAAAGCCACCGCCCAGGCGATCCAAGTCGATCGGTCCAGCGCCGACGACAAAAAGTCCTTTGGCCGGTCCGCCGCGCCCCCTTGTCCTTGTCCACCGCCGCCTGGTGCCCCGCCACGCCCGCCTGGTCCGCCGCCGCCAGGCGCCCCGCCACGTCCGCCCGGGCCACCGCCGCCTGGTGCTCCTCGGCCAAGCCTGCCGGGCGGTGCCGGACCGCCGCCGCCGCCTCTGAGGAATCCTGCCAAGGGCCGTGCGCCCATGGGCGGCGGCGGTGGCGGCGACAGGATGCGCCGGGCGCCGGAGATCGTGGAGTTCTACCAGTCCCTGATGAAGCGCGGCGAGGCAAGGCAGACGGGCTCCCGCGGCGCCAAGGCGTCCGGCGGCGGGTCCAAGGCCGCCAGGAGCGACCTGATCGGGGAGATCACCAAGAACTCTCCCGACCTCGTGGCCGTGAGTACGATGAGTAAATCCACACCATATTCTATAACGATCAAAACCAAATGCCGCAGAAACATTCGTCCCATGCGTTATCGCAGGTGCAAGCAGATGTCGAGACCCAGGGGGACTTCGTCCGGACCTTGGCCGCCGAGGTCCGGGACGCGACCTTCGCCAACATGGAGGACGTCGTCGCGTTCGTGGCGTGGCTGGACGAGGAGCTCTCGTTCCTGGTGAGCTGCAACAACCGATCGAGTCCTTTCTGGAGAACACGCGATGCGCGCATGGTTCTGACGATCAGCCATGAGGGGGGGGGCAATGCAGGTGGATGAGCAAGCAGTCCTCAAGCACTTCGACTGGCCGGAGAAGCGCACGGACGCGCTGCGGGACGCGGCCGCCAGGTACCAGGGGCTCCTGCATCAGGAGAAGCAGATCGCATCGTTCGTCGATGACCCCGCTGTTCACCGCGACGCGGCGCTCGGCAAGATGTACTCCCTCTTCGAAAAGTACGTCCTCCTCTGTTTTTCTGCAGAACAGAGGAACTCGAATCGCTCTGCCACTGAGCCAGGTTCCTCTGTTTTCCTGCAGAACAGAGAAGAGCGTGTACAGGTTCTTGCAGGAACGCGACGCGGCCGACGCCAAGATCAATCTGTTATCGCGGTACAAGGAGCAAGACATTCCGGTAGGATGGATGTCGGACACGGGTCCAATTGTCAAGGTCGCGCTCTAATCTAATCCACTACTACTTAATTAGCGCTAGTGCTAATCCCCGATTCTCATCTCAACCATCGCCTTGCGTGATGCTCTGTACGCGGCAGATCAAACTCGCATGTGTCAACCTAGCAAAACAATACATGATCCGGGTGATGACTGAGCTCGACGCTTTGAGCGCAAGCAGCACAGGAAAGAGCAAGGAAGCCGCGCTTTTCAAGCGTCTGAAAGAGCAGAACAGGGATGTCTTGCTCCATCAAGGCGTCAGGTTCGCCTTCCGGGTTCATCAGGTGCGCTTGGACCTCCACTGATTCACAATTTCAGTTTAGCTTTTGCGTTAAGAGATAGTTTGCGCCCAAAAAAAGTGTGAAGCAACAGTGGTCTTAACAGTTAGTATCGATGCCAGTTTGCAGGCGGATTCACTTCCGAGAGCCTGGCTGCTTTTGGTGAGCTAAGAATACGGCACACTGATGGAACAAATTGACAGCCTATACATTACCACAGTTTCATTTGAACTCCATTGGTACAAGATAAGCACTGAAAATCTTCGTACATGTCATCGTGTGATTACAACAAGACGGGCGAGAGTACGGATTTATTAGTCTCTGCCTCTTTGCGTCACTGATGATTATCATTTAAGAAACAGCAGTTTTTTATCACTGGATAATAACGTGTTGTACATGTTGACTGTAAAGAGAATGATTACAATTGCCTCAGGGAAGAAAAAATTACCACTGTTTGATTTCAACATGATTGAAGAACATTGTAAGAACACCTTATTTGAGATTTTGTATCACGCAAGACAGTAAATAGTAACTTACTGCTTCTATCATGTGTGGAAATGAAAATAGTAGCTTGTCACGGTTTCTCTTCCCATCAGCTACAATCTGTTTCCCATACGCTATTTTGCTAACAACTTGATTAAAAATATATTATACTTACACAGAGTTATTTTTACATATAACATCAATTATTTTCAAAGTCATTACAATTCCTACCAAACAGGCCTTAAGCATGTTTAAGACATGTTACATTGCAACAAGGCATGCTCTACTTCACTATTTTCTTTGCCTCTTTTCCATCACCGATGATTTGTTTTCCTTCTAGAAACTGTTCTTCCATCGGTGACAATTCATTGAACATGATGCTAATCCATTATCCACAACCGACACATTGGACCTTCTTCAACCTACGTGACGAGTAGACATCGAGATGCCAAAGTACTCTGACGATAAGATCTCTAAGTAGTCATCCCACGGAGGGCTCACATCTGATTAGCTAGTTTAGGACAATTCGCTAATAAAATTTTTTAATGGGTTTCTCAAAATAGAAATTCGGTCGCTTAACTGAGTTTATTATGAATTGTTGCCTTGAGTGGAAGGATTCCTAGTACCATATGTACACTTAAGCACAATCGTTTGGTTTAACTTTTTTGAAAATTAGTTGTTGAGATTCCAATTCCTTTATCTGTTGGTAACGTAGTGAATTTATCAGAAGTTAATGTAGGAGAAAATTTACTATCTTGACTTTTTTGTTTCAGTAGTTACTTAGGAAGTGGAAAACCTATGTATCACTCTTCTTTTTAATACCTTTTTTGCCTCCTACCATTTGCGTGTGGGTAGAATCTTTTACTAAAGGTGCAAAGGAAACCAGCAGCGGACTCATTAACTAAATTAGCTTCTCGGAGAAAGCTTGTTTGTCGGGATAATTTTTAGTTGGATACAACATGAAAAAAACCTGAATAAAAGCTTGAAGCAATTGGAGCTAGGTAGGCATCCTATGGATAAACATAATAAATCACTTCCTTTCATTTTCTAGGTGTCACACCTTAGTTCCGCTTCTTGCTCCAAAGTTATCCGACAAATTTATATTGTGCTCCACGGGGACATATGCCCCCTGCGTGCCATGAAATATTGGGGATGTCATCACGCAACAAACGTGAGTGATAGGTACTGTTATTAGTACGCATGTCATCAAAGGTAATGTGGAGCCCTTGTTACTTGTTGTCTAGAAGTGCGCTAATCATAATAAATTCTAACATCAGCTCATATGACATTTACTATACTTTTTATTTTGATAAGAAAGATTGTCGAATCATTTCGATTTACCCTTTGTTCTAAGCAAGAAAAATTGTGAAATCATAAAATAGCAACATTCTTCAGATTGCAAATTATTTATTGGATGAAACATTAAATTGTATTTGTGAAAAGAAACTATTTATCAGCATGATACAACAAATCATCTATATGTTTGAAAATTATTATATAGAAAACCCAAAAAATCAATCTTGTTCTATTTAGAAACGTGAAACAAATCATCGCTTGGAACAAATCGTTTAGAAGCTGAAACACATAAAGTCGTATGTGGAACAAATAACCTGGGAACCAATATTTGGGGACGTAAAACAAATGGGACAATGGCGTTTCAACCACAATTCTAAAGCCTAACTCGTGGAATCACCATCGATTTTGAAATTTGCAAAATTACCATCACTTTTTCAAACCGAATACACCGTTAACCATCACTTTCTAACGCCGTGAGCTGAACCTGAATAAACGAAATAAAAAAAGAAAAAAAAACCATGGAAAAAAGCAATGGTCGTCCCTACCCCTCCTCTCTCTCTCTCCCTCTCTCTCTCTCTCCGGTTCCGTCTCCCGTACCGAACTATTCTCTGGCGCTGTACCTCTCGGACCCATAACCCTAGGCCACCGCAGCGCGGCGGCAGGCGGCGCAAGCAGGAGCCCGAGCGGGGCACGCGTGGCGGTCGAGGCCTGCACGGACCGAGTGCGGCGCGTGGGCAACGAGCGAGCTCACACGCGGGCGCAAATGCGGCGCGCTCGAGGCCGGCGCGAGGAGGCAAGCTCAATTCTCCCTCTACGATGAAGTGTTCCATGATTCCTTGCGTGGACGTCCTCCTCACTATCATGTGCACCCCCGTGACAAGCTATTTTCCTGCGTTTTTGCAGCAGACGTCGCCATCCACCGTCGCCACGTCGCCGCAGTCCGCTGCCGGCCATCACCGACCGCCACGGCGAGCTTCGGGGCCACGACCTTGTCGAGCGGTTCATCTCATCTAGGCCCTCCCAGTGGTACCCTTTTCCCCTCGTGCTTCCTCCCCTCGCCGGCAAGCCTGCCAGGCCATGCGTCATGCACGCTCGCCATGGCGAGAAGCTCCAACCTGTGCTGGTGGTAGTGACCCAGATCCCGTGCGGCCAGGATCCATGCAGCAATCTCCGTGGCCAAATCTAATTGGTTGAGGCGATTTTCCAATTATCTAACGAATTAATAAATCGACAGGAATTGTTTGAGATTTTCAAAATTGGATCACAATTATATCTGTCCAGATTTTGAAAATTAAAATGATTCCAATATCTCATATCACAATTGTAATGGAATAACATCAAAAGTATGACGAAATTGCAAAGGGGTATTTTTATCTTTCTCCAAGCAAGTTAACACCGTTAGAGCACTTTATCGGATTTGTGGTACATTGGTTGTTCAGATTCAAAAAGTGATGGTAAATTTGCAAAATCTGAAAAACGATGGTGAAAACGTAATTAGAGTACAAAACGATGGTTGTTATGCAATAGCCCCAAAACAAATCATCCCCTCGAAACAAATGTTTAGGGACATAAAACAACTCATCCGTATGTTGCGGTTTCCGAAGAAAAGGGGGAAATGAAAATGATTGGCTGCTTAGAAAAATTCCTAGCGGAAACTACAATGAACGAGGTTTCCATGCATTTCTTCCGGAGATAGAATTATGTTTCCAATTGTCGAGTGTGATCTCCGTCGCGTCGGCGCAACGATCCGTGGGTGTCTAGTTCAGCAACGGTGACAATGTACTCGTACGTGTCACCACAGTTGTACTGCGCTCATGGGCGCCACATGTCCACCAAGCATGCCACGCAACGCCGAGGCCGCCGCCACACGTCGCTCCGGCCCGCCGCACTTTAACCCCTCCCTAGTACCTACCGTGAACTAGCGGCATCGAGATGCCAAATGACTCGACGATAAGATCTCTTAGTAGTCATCCTAAGGAGGGGCTCACATCTGATTTGCCTTTGTCGGTGTGTGAGCACACCTCCAAATGGGGGCTCGTCAAGGCTCCCTTCGGGTTGGATCGGGGAAGGACGGATTTGCTTGCGCTAGCGCGGATAATTCGACGACCGAAGAACACGAGAGGATTACCCGGGTTCGGGCCCCAGGAGATGCGTAATACCCTACATCCCGCTTGTGTGTATTAGATGTTCCCTGTCTTCTCTTACATGGGGTACCCCCTCCTTTTATAGAGGAAGGAGGAGAGCACCGTACGAGTACCCGGAGGGGTACCCGGACGCTCTGTTGGGGTCCGGACCTTCCTTGAGAAGGCGCGACCAAATCCCGACAGGATCTGCCACAATCTTCTTTGCTGGATTTAGGCTCCAAGCATCTTCTTTCCGATTGGTTCCGGGTGCTCCCGGCCCCGTAGCTGCGCGACTTCCCGAGACGCGGCGCATGGGGAAGGCGCGCGCATGTCTTGTCGAGCGCCCTGCCGCCGCCGCAGGCACTCAAGTGCCGCATTAACTGCGGGTGGTTGGGGCGCGGAGGAAACTACCGGGAAGCTTCCTCCCCCATGCTCCCGCGCCTCCGGCTTCATGGGCCCCGTGGGCCCGTGGGCTTCGCACTCGTTATCTTCCTTCTCGGGCCGAAAGCGGCCCACGCGCGGTTAGGGGGACCCCAATCCCCCTACACCGACAGAGCCCCCGCCCGATCACCGACCCGCGGGACCGGAGCAGGGATTGGGGCCACCCGTCGGTGCCCGGCGCCGGTTGAGTTACCTTGCGACGCCGGTTTATGAAGAGCCGTGCCGATTGGGCTGCCGAGACTTGACGGTTCCGAGGCGGGCGTCGCTTCGGTTCGTGAGCGGTGGGCCCACCTATACTTGGTGTTTAAGTACGGAGATCGGCGGTCGCCCGCGGCACGTCTCCCACTTCGCCCTTTCGCCTCCCGTCTTCTCGGACTCTCGCTTCGCGCAATCGCTCATCTCCTTCTCCGACGATCCACGCCGCCGCTCGCCGCCGCCGCTCCTCGCCTCGCCGAGATGGCTCGTGGGAAGTATCCCCGCCGCGGCAGCTCGCGCACTCGTTCGCCGTCGGCGGATGCGCCGCTCTCGGTGCAATTGCTCGCTCCCAAGATGGAGATGAAGCAGCTTTCGCCGTTCCTACCGGCGGGCGGTGACCAAGGCGTCCGCATCGGGGATCCGGCGACCGGGGACCGGAGATCCTCCACTTCCCGTCCTTCGTCGTGGCCGGCGCCGTCCCCCCCCCGCTTTCTCCGACTTCTTCCCGGAGGTGCTTCGCGCGTACGGGATCCGGATGGCGCATCTCACGCCAAACGCGGTCGCGGCGCCGGCGGTGTTCGCCCACTTGTGCGAGGCGTTCGTGGGGGTGCAGCCGTGCCTCCCCATCTTCCAACGCTATTTCAAGGCGACGCCGACGAACGCCGCCGAGGTGATCGGGTCCGTGCGGTTGAACGTCCGCGTCGGAAGTGAGTACATTGAGTACACGCCCAACAACAAGGTGGAGGGATGGAAGAAGGCCCGGTTCGTGGCCACATACGAGAAGGACTTCCGCCGCCTCCGCGTCCCGCCGGGCCCGGCTCGGCACTTCGCCGTCCGGGACTCCGTGCCCGGCCTTCCCGATGGCATGATGCCCGTGGTCGACCGGATAGCGGCGCTCGCCGCGGCTGGCTTGACCTCGCACGGGGTGGTGCACGACTTCCTCGAGTGCAACATCGCGCCGCTCCGCTAGAGGTCGCACCCCTCGTGGCTGTACCGGGACTTCAACTTCGCCGGCCGCACTCGTACGGGGCGGGTTCGGACCTGCCCGCCGCATCGAAGAAGTTCGCCTACTCCACGTTGACCGGGAAGAAGTGGCCCGCCTCATTCGAGTACCCGGAGGGTGCCGGGCCTCTCCGCCTCTTGGGGAATCGGCGCGCCGTCCTCGACACCATGCCCGGCCGGGCCGCTCGGGTTCCAGGACGCGGTTCCGGCCCCTGCTCCCGGTATCCGGGTGCCCGGGGCCACGCCTCCCTCTAACCCCCGCCCTGCGCCGTTGAGGGTGAGGGAGCCGTCGAAGAACATCGTCCGGTGGTCGCCGGGTGTGTCGTGCTCGCTGCACCCGGATGCTCAATTCTTCGCGCTCGACCTCGGGGGTGGGTGTCCACTCGGCGACAAACTCGGCTAGAGCCCGGCTCTTGATGATGTGTGTGCTGAGGAAGGACAAGTCGAACTCCCCAGCTCCACGGCCCATTTGGCTACTCGCCCGGTTGCTTCCCCGTTGCGCAATATGGTCTCCGGTGGCGCCGTCGTTACCACCCGGACGGGATGGCCCCGGAAGTAGTGTCGCAGCTTCCGGACGCGATGAGCACCGTGTAAAGCATCTTCCGGTACTGCGGGTACCGTGTCTTGGCATCCCGCAGGACTTCGCCGATGAAGTATACCGGGCGTTGGATGCGCCGCGTGCGGGGTTCGATTCCGGTGAAGCGGGTCCTGGCTCGCCCTCGCTTGTCGTGGTAGTCGGGGTTGGAGCCCCGGGTGAGGTGGCGATGTCGTGGTGCCGACGCCGAGAGTAGCCGGGCGGATTCCACCCCGCCCATGATGCGAGACGTGGTCGGAGCCGGAGCCCCGGGTGGGGTGGGATCAACGCGCCCATCGCCGCCTTTCCGTTTGTGGCCTCGGCTTCACCCAAACTCGGCGACGAGGTCGGAGCCGGAGCCCCGGTGAAGCCGGAGAGCCACACCGCCTGCAGGAGTTGGATCACCGGGAGCCGCCCGGGTCCCCCACCCGGACAGGCCGAGTGGCTGCGTCGCAAGCCGCGTTGCGAGCGAAACGACCGCAGCCCCGGGTGATCCGAGACTTGCGGGCCGACTAGAGCCGGAGCCCCGGGTCTGTTGGAGCCGCCGCCTCCGCACCGTCGAGGCACCGACGTTTGTTGGCTCGCCGTGAACCGTGAGGCGCCCGCTCCGAGCGCTCGACCACCGAGCCGCACTAACCACCTCGCGGGTTAGCCGCAATGTACTGAAGCAGCGGTTCGCCCGGCTCCGGGCGACTAGAACGGGCGCGGAGGTTAAGTAGCGCTTGAGGTCCCGCAAGGCTTCATCGGCTTCCCGGGTCCACTCGAATTTATCTGTCCTCTTCATTAACTTGAACAGAGGAAGAGCACGCTCGCCCAAGCGCGAGATGAATCGGCCAAGGGCCGCCATGCTCCCGGCTAGGCGTTGCACGTCCTTGAGCCGCCTTGGAGGGCGGATTTCTTCGATGGCCCGGATCTTCTCGGGATTCGCCTCGATTCCGCGGTGCGAGACCAGGAAGCCGAGTAGCTTTCCTGCCGGTACGCCGAAGACACACTTCTCCGGGTTGAGCTTCACTCGGTTGCGGCGCAGATTGGAGAAAGTCTCCTCTAAGTCGAACAGGAGAGACGGTGCCTTGCGGCTCTTAATGACTAGGTCGTCCACATACGCCTCCACGTTCCTCCCGATCTGCGAGTCCAGGGTTAGGCGCATGGCTCGCTGGAACGTGGGGCCTGCATTTTTGAGACCAAAAGGCATGCTCACGTAGCAAAAGCTCCCTACGGGAGTCATGAAAGCAGTCTTCTCCTCGTCCTCCTTAGCCATACAGATTTGGTGGTACCCGGAGTACGCATCCAACATACAAAGCAGGTCGCAGCCTGCGGTGGAGTCTACTACGGAATCTATCCGGGCAAAGGGAACGGGTCTTTTGGGCACGCCTTGTTCAGGTTGGTGTAGTCCACGCACATCCGCATCTTGCCGTTGTTCTTGGGCACAACCACGGGGTTGGCGAGCCACGTCGGGTGCGTGACCTCCCGATGAACTTGGCCTCCAAGAGCCTCTTGACTTCGGCCCCGATGAAATCTTCGCGCTCGGGGCTTGGCGCCTCGCCCGCCGCTTCACGGGTCTTGCAGCGGGATCAACCTTGAGTTGGTGCTCAATCACCCTCCTTGGTATGCCCGGCATGTCCGAAGGATGCCAGGCAAAGACGTCGCTGTTCGCTTGGAGGAAGGTGATGAGTGTGAGTTCCTATTTCGGGTCGAGGTCGCCACCGATGGTGGTGGTCTTGTCCTCCGAGCCCCCGAGTGAGATCTTCTTGGTGGACACCTCCCCGGTGCCGAAAGCTTCGCCCGCTTGGAGTCGGATGGCGCAGCGAGCTTCTCGGGCGCTACGCGCCCTCTTCCCGTGGGAGCTCTCGTCGGCCGCCATCTCGGCCGCCAAGATGTCCTCGAGGCAGGCCATCGCTTTGACGGCGTCCGCTCTCTCCACGATGACACCTTTGGGACCCGACATCTTCGGCGTGAGGAACGCATGGTGCGGAATAGCCATGAACCGGTTTATGCCGGGTCTCCCAATGATGGCATTGTAGGGGAGGCCGATGTCGACCACGTCGAATAGGAGCTTCTCCGTGCGGAAGTTGCTCCGGTACCGAAGGTAACCGGGAGCTCGATCCTGCCCAAGGGGCGGGAGCTACCCGGGAGCACGCCGGAGAAGGGGCGGGAGGGCTGCGGATCGGCGCGCGCCCACCGCAGAGAATCGTAGACCTTCGGGGTGATGAGGTTGAGGCTCGCGCCTCCGTCGATGAGGGTGCGCCCCACTTTCTTGTTGCGGATGGTGGGCGACACGACCGGAGGGATCTTCCCCGGGTGTTGTCGGGGCCCACCATGTCGCTCTTGTCGAAGGTGATGGGGACATCCGCCCACCTCGGCAGGGGGCCGAGGCTTTGCCCTCGGTGATTGCGAGGACCTCGCGGCGGAAGCGCTTGGCCTCGCCTTTGGATGCGAAGCCGGAGGAGCCCCCGCCGATGACGGCGATGGAGTCGTCCGCGCTCTTGTACGCCTCGACCTCCTCTTTCTCCCTCTCCTTCTCCTTCTCGGCCTTCTCGGCCGCCCGCCGCTCGTCGCGCCGCTTGATGCTCGCCTGGATGTAGCGGCACCGCGACCGGTCGTGGTCGTTGGTGCGGTGGAAGTAACACGCGAATGTTCCCGGGGACTTAGCCGGCGACTTGCCGCACCCGCGGGAGGTGGCGGCCGCGTTCCCCCGGGGGCGGGCCTCCGGCTGCGGCTACCTCTTCCGCCCTACGCTTGCGCGCGAGGTTCTTCTTCTGCTTCTTGGAGAGGGCGCCCTCGGGCTTGGGAGAAGCGACGCCGGGTCGGCCCTAGCCGGAGGGTCGTGCCACGCCCGGGCTTCTTGGCGGCGGGCACACCTATCGGCCAGCCGGAAGAGGTCGGTGACCGTCTCCGGCCGGTGCACGCCCAACTCGCCCGGGATGTCCTTGTCTCGGACGCCATGACGAGAAGGCGGAGACCACCCGGGCGGGGTCGACGCGCGGGATGGTGTTGCGGACTTGATCGAAGCGCCGCATGAAGGCCCGCGGCGTCTCGCCCGGCTTCGGACGATGCGGTCCGGGTCGATCCGCTCCCGGACGCTTCGACGTCCCCGGAAGTTGGCCATGAACTCCGGCACAAGCCGCGTCACGAGCCGATGGACTCCGGCGCCGGGTTCATGAACCATGACCGGGCCGAGTCCTGGAGGGCCGGATGGAAGTAGTTGGCCATGATGTCTTCGGTACCGCCGGCCGCTTTGACGGCGGTGGAGTATATCTGCAGGAACTCATCGGGGGAGCGGTGCCGTCATACCTCTCGGGGAGGTCCGGGCGGAACTTGCCGGGCCATGTAACCCCGCGCGAGCGCGTCGAGAGGGCTGTGCAGCCCCCGAGGAAGGAGGGGTCAAGCTCCCTCTCTTACGCTTGGAGTGGCGCTCGGAGACGACTCCGCGTCCGTACCGTCGTCGTCGCGGGCGGAGGACTGTTCGCGCTCACGCTCACGTTCGCGCGAGCGCTCGATGCCGACACGTTCATCTTCCCCTCACGGCGGCGTCCGTTGAGGTCGTTGCGCAGGTCGCGACGCCCCGCGTTCGCGGCGAGTGGATGGTGAGCGAAGCCGCCGGCGGGCGCGTGTCCCGCGCCCGGTTGGCGCGGCGGTTATCGTTGACCGGCGGCGGTGGCGACGGTTGGCGGGACGGTCCCGCTCGGCGCCCGGCTCGCGCCGTGTCGAGGAGCCGACCCACACCGGTGAGCCACTCCTTCGCTAGCTCTCCCCCGCCGATCCTGCCGGCGGGTTATTGAGCATGGTCTTCACGGCGGTCGGGGTCGTCCCCTTCTTCCTCCTGGAAGAAGCGACGCGCGGTGGCGCGTTCGTACGCCGGCGGCGTGACGGCCCGGCGTCGCGGTCCGTGGCGGGCTGGTTCCCCGCTGCATGTCCGGCCGCCGCGGTGCCGGGACGGTCTCCACGCCCGGAGCGGCTCGCGCGGCGACGGTCGCGGCGTCGACGCCCGTAGACGCCTCGACCGGAGACGCCGTCCGCCGTTCGTGGCGTGTCCGTGGATCTCTCCATGACCGTGTAGGAGTTCGGGGAGCGAAGCGAAATCTACGCCCTCCTTCCCCTTCCCGGCGCGCCAAATGCTCGGTGTGTGAGCACACCTCCAAATGGGGGCTCGTCAAGGCTCCCTTCGGGTAGGATCGGGGAAGGACGGATTTGCTTGCGCTAGCGCGGATGATTCGACGAGCGAAGAACACAGAGGATTACCCGAGTTCGGGCCGCAGGAGATGCGTAATACCCTACGTCCCGCTTGTGTGTATTAGATGTTCCCTGTCTTCTCTTACATGGGGTACCCCCTCCTTTTATAGAGGAAGGAGGGGAGCACCGTACGAGTACCCGGAGGAGTACCCGGACGCCCGTGGGGGTCCGGACCTTCCTTGGGAAGGCGCGACCAAATCCCGACAGGATCTCGCCACAATCTTCTTTGCTGGATTTAGGCTCCAAGCATCTTCTTTCCGATTGGTTCCGGGTGCTCCCGGCCCCGTAGCTGCGCGGCTTCCCGAGACGCGGCGCATGGGGAAGGCGCGCGCACGTCTTGTCGAGCGCCCGCCGCCGCCGCGAGCACTCAAGTGCCGCATTAACTGCGGGTGGTTGGGGCGCGGAGGAAACTACCGGAAAGCTTCCTCCCCCATGCTCCCGCGCCTCCGGCTTCATGGGCCCCGTGGGCCTGTGGGCTTCGCACTCGTTATCTTCCTTCTCGGGCCGAAAGCGGCCCACGCGCGGTTAGGGGGACCCCGAATCCCCCTACACCGACAGACCTTGAGTGGAAGGATTCCTAGTGGAAATTAGCTTCTCGGGTTCCAATTTATCTCGTTGGTAATCTAGGGCGTGATTGGTTACCTGCTCCGCCGGATGCAGGTTGACCATGATTGGTTGCCCGGGGCGCTACCGGGCCCGGCCCAAGCGATGCAAGAGAGCCCCTACGGCCCGGCTCTCGGCGTGCGAACGAATTCTTCGTTTCTCCATAGCCTAGCTCGACGGATGTGAGCGCGTCGCCAATGCTACATGCGGTAGACACAACGCGTGCAAAAGGTTGGGCAACTAATCACCATCGCTCCCGAGCCAGGCTCGCTCGAACCATGCAACCAAACATAAGCACTTTGCATCCGTTGAACTCTGGCTGATGGGAGCCTGGCTCCTCGATACGAGCCAGATTGCTCCGGCCGGGTAACCAATCGTGCCCCTAGTGAATCTATCAAAAGTTAAAATGGAAGAAAATTCACTAACTTAACTTTTCTGTTCAGCGAGTTACTTGGAGAAGTAGAACGGTTTGGTATCTCTCTTCCTTTTTACGCCTTGTTTTGCCTCCTACCATTTGTGTGCGGATAGAATTTTATACTATAGGGCGTAGAGGAAACGAGTGGCAAACTCACTAACTAAATTAACTTCTCGAGGAAAGCTTTATTTGTCGGGATAATTTTTTGTTGGATCTTATAGGAGATGTGATCTGCTTATTCGACTAAAATAATTAGAGCTAGGTTGTTGTTATTATGATTAAACATAACAAATGATTTCCTTCAATTTTCCAGGTGTCACATCTTAGTTCAGCTTCTTGCTCCAAAGATATCTCGTCAAAGTCATATTATGCTTCATGGGGACACATGTCCCCTACATGCCATGGAATATCGAGGATATAATCGCGCAACAAACATGAGTGATATGTACTATATTATATTAGTATGCATGTCATCAAAGCTAACATAGATCTTTTGTTGCTTGTTGTCTAGAAGTGCGCTCATCATAATACATATTATGATGAGCTCCTATGACATAAGAGTATCATGTATATTTTACTACACTTTGTATTTCAATAAGAAAGGTTGTTGAATTATCGCGTTTTACCTTTGTTCTAAGCAAGAAAAAATGTGAAATCATAAAATAGTGCCATTCTTCACACTGCAAATTATTTAGTAGATGAAACGTTAAACTGTATTTGTGGGGGAAAAACTATTTATGAGCATGATACAACAAATCATCTATATGTTGAAAAATATTATATAGAAAACCCAAAAAAATCAATCTTGTTCTATTTAGAAACGTGAAACAAATCATTGCTTGGAACAAATCGTTTAGAAGCTGAAACACATAAAGTCGTATGTGGAACAAATAACCTGCTTGGGAACCAATATTTGGGGACGTAAAAGAAATCATCCGCTTGAAACAAATGTTCAGGGACATAAAACAACTCGTCTGCATGTTGCGGTTTCCGAAGAAAAGGGAGAAATGAAAAGATTTGGTTGCTTAGAACAAATTCCTAGCGGAAACTACTATGAACGAGGTTTCCATGCATTTCTTCTAGAGATAGAATTACGTTTTCCAATTGTCAGCGTCGTAGCTGTCGCGTCTCACAACGACAACGATCCTCGGGTGTCGAGGTTCAGCAACGGCGAGAACGTATTGTACTAAGTACGTGTTACCACTGTTGTACTGTGCTCATGTGCGCCACATGTCCACCAGCATGCCACGCAACGCCGAGGCCGCCGCCACACGTCGCTCCGGCCCGCCGCACTTTAACCCCTCCCTAGTACCTACCGTGAACCAGCGACCAAATCCTCCTCCCTTTCCACCACCACCTCGCCTCACCCTCACCAGTCGCCATGGCAGACCGGCCGCCGGCCAGCCCGCGCTCCGCCGCCCTGCCTCGCCCCGCCCGTCGCGGCCACCAAGCGCCGACAACGGACCACCACCAGCTCCTCGGCTTCCTGGCGCTGGCCGTGGTCCTGACCGCGCTCCTGGTCCTCGCCGGCGTGACGCTCACGGGCGCGCTCGCGGTAGCGGTGGTCCTCAGCCCGCTCGCGCTGCTCACGCTGCCGCTGTGGGCGCCCGTGGCGGTGGTGCTGTTTCTCACCGGCGCCATGTCGCTGGCGGCCTGCTGCGCCGGCGCGGCCGCCGCCGCCGCGGGCACGTGGGCGTACCGGTGGTTCGCGGGGCGGCAGCCCGCGGACGCGCGCCAGGCGGAGCGCGTGGGCTACTCGGCCCGGCAGGGCGCGGTGGCGGACGTGGAGAGCCGCGTGCGGGGGTACTACGACGCCTACGCGCGCGAGTACGGCGCGTTCCCGCGCCCGCACGGTGGTGCCCGGGTCAAGGACGCCGCGCCCGGGGCGTAACAATTGCAAGCTGTGCGTTGGCGGATGTGTGTGCTGGCGTGTTTCTATCTTTTTGTTGAAGCCTTTCGCGTTTCTTTCTACGAGTACTAGCATGTGTGTTTAGCCGGAACCGGTTTCGGCTCCTGGATGCCGGGTTACACGGAACAGATGGGCGTTCGGGTTTACGCGGAACTGACGCCGGCTACACCGGATGTTGAATTTCTGTTGTGGCATGACTTCGAATTATTTGAACCAACCCACACCCACTTTTCGGGTGGAAAAAACAAATAACGTGCGGGCGAATTGGATCTGGTTTGTTGACCGCCCTTGCTATTCCTGGTAACATCCGTTGATTTCAGGTGCCCACCGGCTAACCTTATAGTAAGTGGGTCGACGAGCGGCTCGCCTGACGTGTCACGTTTCAGCACGAAAATGGAAAAGAGAGGTGCCACTATAGTGTGCATGCGTCCAAAACCTGAGCGGCAAATAGTTGAACTACTTTCCATCTACCAATTCCTTTCTGGAAACGGATTCATCTACCAAAATCATACGACTCGATAACGGACAGTGATCGCTGATGGAATTCAGTAGAGACAGTGCCATTTCATTCATAGGAACCAACTGAGAACAGAGTAATGTGAGTTCGATCACACACTCACACCCGGACGATCAGATACAGAGACGGTCACACACAAATTCTAAAACAGTCGAACGGGATATACAATGTTATTATTATCGGAATATAAAGAAGGAATCTAATACTAGGCCATTCATCTCTCGCTGCCGCGGAGTACGCGTCTTGTTGGCAACACGCCAACAACAGTCTCTTATGCGCGATCCATGTATCCTCGCCCGAGCTCCGAAGAACGGACGGGGCTCATCATGGTCGGCGTCCGCGGCGGCGTGCGGGGCTGCCACAGCCGCTGGCCGTCGCAGTCGTAGTGTATGGCCCCCGCGAACTCCAGCGGCTGGCACCTCCGCCCCAGCAGTATCGCCCGCCGCCACACGCACGCCTCGTCCCCGTCCACGGCGTCGCCACCCTTGCCCTTGCCCTTGCCCTTCCCGTTGCCGTCCCGCCCACCGATCCGCCTGGGCTTCAGCTTCCTCAGCGCCTTGGGCTTCAGGAAGGTGCTGTCGACGACGACGTCGCCGCGGTCCGCGCCGCACGGGAAGAACGGCCGCCTGGCCATGAAAGCGGAGCACGTGATGCTCATCGCCCGCCGGGGGCGGTGCGGGATCAGCCGCCGGGCGAGCTTGGAGAGGAAGGACATCACATCGAACATGGCGCTGAAGATGAAGGCCAGGAGTGGTGTGCCGCGACCGTGCAAGTGCAACCGAAACGGAGGATGCTGACGCTCTTGCTTGGTGAATATGGATCAGTGCGGGATGATGAGATTCGCGGCGTCTATTTAAAAGGGGGCTCCTGCATGCCCGGCCGCCCAGTTGGCAGGTGGTTCGGTGGACCGTTTGGCACCTGACATATGATTCATATTCAGGAACGGAATTTCAAAATCAAATGGGCCGCCAACAAACCAGTCAAGGTTTCTGGCGTAGTAATTTAAGTACAACTTAATTGCTTGCTGTCAATTTCTTGCTGCCAATTAGGCAACTACTACACTTCTTAAGTATTATACAGTCTGTACTGCCTCGTTGGAGAAGAAACTTTGTTTGACGAAATAAAGTCATGCTAAACTACAATTACAGCAAACGCACATATATAGGAATTTTTTTCCAAGCTAAAGATGTGTGAAATAAAACAAGGGATTTTTTTTTAAAAGAAGTTATAGGTGGCCGTATGAAACCTCCTCGGTAAAACTTTTAGAGAACTTTTCCATAAAAAAAAGATGGGAATTGAATTTGACATTGCTGACACGCATTTTAGGAAGAGGATTGTTGTAGGTTTAACCGGAACATCCGACTTTGTTCCAACTCTGATGAATCGACGGTAGCTAGAAGATTAAAGTTTTCCAAATGATGATATCTTTTTTTTGCGAAATCAAATGATGGTATCTAACCTCAGGATGACTCAAGTAGTATATTTCGGTACGACATAACTCTCTTAGGAAATGCCACCAATATCAAACAAAACAAATAAGGACTTTGTCCTCAACATGTTTTATTTTATTTTATTACAAAATGGATTATGGATTTTATAGCAACTAAAATAATTAGGAACATTTTTTTTTACAAAATTGAACAAATAAGCCCTTTCACCTGATCGAATTTAGGAATGGAAAATGTAATGGGATGGCCAGATGGCTAACAAACGAGTCAAGTGTCAGGTTTAGTCATTATAGTACGATTTAATTGCCTACTATGGAGATGCTGTCAATTCTTGTTGCGAATGGCACTTCTTGAGAATTTAAATAGTCTGTGCCGCCTAGCTTGAGAAGAAAAATTATTTGGTGAAATAAAGTCATGCTAAACTATGGTTACAGAAAACAACCATATTTTGGAATACTTTTGCAGTTAAAAATATGTGAAATAAAAGAAGGGAAATTTTGAAAAACCTTGCAAGTGAATGAATGAACCTCCATGTTGACGTTTCTTTTTCTTAAAAAAAAGAAACTATCTACATATACTAAACTTTGTATTATTAAACCATTATGAACTAATGTATTGCGTTTGACATAGATTTGTGTTTTGCCTTGTAAATCTCCGCCAAATCCATTTGTGGGCCCTGCAGAACTACCTACATTCCCTCTGGTCAATACACAAGTAACACAACAACACTTTATTCTTATATATTAATTTGTTTGATGTTTGGAGTTGAAGTCTAATGGCTATAGTGCAAACTGTAGCTCAGCATGGGTCCATATACACGCCATACTCTCTACGTAGCTTTCTTCAGTGGACATGATCCTGGAAGAGAACGACTTTGTAGCATCTTCATACTAATGTTTCTTCGTATGTGTAGCAACATTCTAAAAAAATCAATAATATACTAGTGTTTTTTTATGAAAAGCGTACTCGCATTTACTTAATAGTGAAAGCAGAGTACAAAAATAGGGAGACTCCCTAGATTACACTGATGTAGCCTACAAACTACTGAAAAGTAGACGCAGAAACGTCTTTGGGGCAAATCACTAAAACCTGCTGAGTATGACCCAAAAGGAATATCATAACAAAGCAGCTGCAATGCTAGATTAGTTTGAATAGCACACAGATGTTGCAGATGTCTTCATCGGAGATTCGCGGTGTCGTTGGCAGAAGAGCCCAACATATGACTGCGCCGTTGACATCTTCCAAAGGCTTCTTTTGTGCTAATTGAACTTGGCACTTGAGATCGAGGAGCTTTGAGCCATAGATCTTGTAGATGCTTCACCGGGCTCAAGCGAGTACGAACATACTCTTTGTCATTGAGTCCGAGGAACTCAAACCATCTAAGTTGCGACATCTGAGAGTAGTGATATTCCAATCTAACACCTTTGTTACCTTGTTGTGAAGACGTTGAGGATTCTTGGGTAGGGCATCGTCGACCTCACCATCGGTGTGACCACTATGACCAGCAGTGTCAAAGATGGTGTCACCGTCGAGGCCATGACAACATAACTTTTGCTCGGAATTTTGAGTTACGGACATAAGCCTCCTTCGAGAAGATTGGGGTGGACGACGGCGGTAGAGTCCAAGGAGTCTAGGTAGGGCCTCCACCGAGGGTCAACCCCAAAAGACATCTACCGTGCCGCAGCATGGCCCAATCGCGAGCCGGCCTCGGCGGTCTACCACGGCGGTGCCATGGCCATCGGTGTCGAGGTCCGATGAAGCAGCATACTCCATAGAACCCGGGGCAAAGAAGTAGCAAGGAGGCATATCTAGACGTGGTTGGTCGGCGGATGAGAGGGGCACGGAGACAACGAGTGGTTTATGGTACCCCGAGCGTCGACGGAGGGCGGAGGTGGAGCCGGCCAAGACGAGACAGGTGCTTCGGGTCGAAATCCGGTGAGGGTGGCGGCGGATCCTGCACCCGGGGCTCGAATGTGCCGCTAGTCGAGCGGATGTCTCTCGCACCGGCGGAGGAGGTGCAAGATTGAGGAGTAATGGCGAAGCGAAGGGGGCTCAATTTGGAGAAAGCCGGGGGCACCGAGCGGTACTCGCGAGCTCGCCGATGGCTGCCGGGCCAGTAGCGGCGACGATGATGAGAAGGAGATGCGACGGCGAAGGTGGCGATGTGTGGCGAGAGGGAGAGGTGGCGGCATTGGTGATTTGCGAAGGGAGGGTGGAGCAGCAGTTAAGCCGTAAGGTCGACGGAAGGGGGGGCTTCCCTCTCCATCTCACCGTCGGCAAGGCTGCCGGAGGGAGGGGAGAGGGGGCCCTAAGGCGGCGGCGGCGGAAAGGGAACCCTAGACACGGGGGGAGGAGGGGGCACAGGAACCATGCGGCTCGGTTTACTTCACTCCGAAGGAACTTCACTCAATAATATACTAGTTGAGAAATGAATTCATAAACGTTGTCACACAATCTTCAAAGTCTTAAACAAAACAAATAAGTCATTTGTCTTGGACATCTTTTTAATAATAATGAACTCATTTAAACTTTTCTAAATTTTTTAATTTCTATAAAATCCATACACTTTGTTTCAATTTATGAGTTTTGTTTTCTAAATTTGTAAGTGCATCTAGACCCCTAATTATGGCTTTGAGTGATTGACGTCAATATAATTAAAAAGAACTAACCTTTCCAAAGAACATGTATGCAGTTACTATCTTTTGATGAATATAAGAGCAAGGTGTAAAAGAAAGTTTCATGAAAAACCAACAATTATGAAAATATTGGAAAAAGGAAAAAATGCTCAACATGAAGACCAAATAGTTCTTTCTTTTGATCTTGAGCATAGGAACACCTGTACTAGTAAGAGGGACACAAAAGAATAAGTATTGAAGAAACCAAGTGCAAATTTCATCTAAAATCCAAAAATACTAGTTCGGAATCGGGCCATCGGACAACATCCGAGGCCATCGGATTTTTCTATCGGATCACAAAATGTTGCACACCTCGGAAAAGCCTGTTCCATCGGATAATATTCGATTTCCACCGGACAATGTCCGACACCCAGAAAATCCCATCCAATCGGACGATCCTAGAAAATTCGCTAGGTCCTGAAGGTTATCGTACAATGTCCGATGCTTGTCGGACATTCCAGAAAATCTTATCCAATCGGACGATCCCAGAAAATTCGCTAAGTCCTGAAGGTTGTCGTACAATGTTCGATGCTTGTCCGATAATGTCCGACGTAAGATTTTCTCGAGAAAAGACTTCATCGGATTATTTTATCGGACTACGGAATCTTGCTCATCTGTTCGGACAATGTCCGATGGTTGTCGGACAATGTCCCACACTTCTCTCTCGGACAAAATCCGGACCTTGTCGGATTATTTCATCGGACCATAAAATATTTACCACTCCCGTCGGATAATGTCCGACCCCGTCGGACAATGTCCGACGTAGATCGAGCCCAAAGGCTCTTTTTGTTGCCCGGACTATAAAAATAGGTGTCTTCCTCCGTTGGCCGGTTGGCAACTCCCTCACTTCCGAAAACACCCCCAAGCTCACCCAAGCACTCCTCCTCATCCCCTTTGATTCCCCACTCTAATCATTGACGGATTTGTGAAAAGATTGAGGAGGATTGGTTGAACTTCATCTCCATTACAAGAGCACTTGGTTCATCCTCGATATCGATACTTGTTGAGTTTGTTACTCTTGGGGATTCATCCCCTAGAGGGTTAGGCGTCACCGGACGAGCTCCCAAGCTTGTGGTTGAGACTTGTTTGTATTACCCATCCCTTCGTGAAGATTGATTATTGGATTTCAAACCTTGCATTGATGGTGGTTTGAAGAGGTTTAGGGTTGAGAGCAACCCGGTCCTTGGTGGACTCCTCAACGGAGAAGTAGGTTCCTTGATGGAGCTGAACTTTGGTGAAAAATCGTGTGCCTCCTTGTCTTCTTTTCGTTGTTGTTAATCTTGTGGTTGTGTGCTCTAGTTCTTTCTAGTTCTTGTCTTAAATTTCCTAAATTAAATTGTATAGGAGGCTTGCTAGTTAGTTTCCTTTTAGCTTTTGCTTTATTACATGTCTAGTTGTTTGTTGCTTGCTTGGCTTAGCTCAATTCGTCTATCTTGACGGCCGATCTGTTTTTCCGTACGAGGCCATCGGACATTATCCTAGAAGTGTCGAATTTTATTGAGCATGGGACAATATCCTACACTTATTGGATATTGTAGTCGGACTTTTTCCTCCCGTGTTACTAAAACGTTAAGTTAAATGTTTTTCAGGATTATCACCTATTCACCCCTCTCTAGGTGACTTTCAAAATTCCTTTGCAACATATCCTAAAATGTCGATTCAAACCATAATTTTCCCCTACTTTAATAAGATATGAAAGCAATCTTGAATTTCATTTGTGTGTTGTCTAGTGATCTGCCTTCCCAAGCCCCACCACTGACAAGGCGGCAACGATCCTCTCCACTGCTGCTCATTTGTGTGTTGTCCCTTCCAATCCCGAATTTCATTCGTGTGTTGTCTCTTCTGCTCATTCTTTGCAAAGACTGCGGCCAATGACACTACTCCTCTAACCACCACAAGAAATGTTTCTCCTTCCTTTTCAGTTTTCCTGAGGGAACAAACAAAAAAAATTACATATATGTAACTAATTTATGAGAATGTTGTGCCCTTCCGCCATTCCGCTATGCCCTTCTGTGTGCTGGTACACTGTAAGTCTGTAAATCATCCGTCGCCTCCGCTGTTAGGAGTTGGGCCCGTAGTAATTTTTTTCCACCACCGTCTATCGTCACTTTCGTCAGTGGAGAACATCGCAAGGTTGTTCCGTAAAGTAAAAGTCTTTCTGTGGGATCTATCAAGGTTTACGGCAGCATATGTTATCTAAAGTATTCCAATGATGTATTGATGTTACATAGAACTGAAACAAAGTTCTAGTTTATGGAATACACATCAGTGTTCAAAAGAGAAGGTACACATGCTCTCTTTCCTGCTAGAAAATCTACATGCCTTCAGAACATTCAGAAGCGAATTTAGTCTGATAATTAAATATCAAACGGGCCATGCTACACATACGAAGAATTGCGGTATGAAATGGATAGGTTCGGGTTGTTCGTTTCCTGGATCTAAACTTTATAGCTGTCATATCGAAAAGAATCTTTCTATTTAGAAGTATTAAATAAAGTTTAATTATAAAATAAATTACATGTCCCTAGACTAATTTATGAGACGAATCTAATGAGGTTAATTAAGTCATGATTAGAAGATGGTTACTGTAGCATCACTTTAGCAAAACATAGATTAATTAAGCTCATTAGATTCATCTCAAACATTGGCACCAATCTGTCAAAAGGGTTTTATCATTAAATTGATTGAAATATTCATAAATAGTAAGATTCTTTTTGATGTGATAGTGCTAAATTTCAGAGGGCAGGAAACTCACCACGCCATATGTCCGGTCACTATGGGACCCACTGCTTTGCGCCTATTTCTTCTTTCTCGTTTCTTCCATTGCAACAACCTGGTATCCCCAGAATTAAAAACACAATCCCGGTATCCCGAGCACCCGTTGACCAGAGCACATCGGTTGGAGCGTCAAGCTTCTCGTGCAGCTTCTCCCGATCTTGCCTTACCATGCTCCACAGAGCACATCGGTTGGAGCGTCAAGCTTCTCGTGCAGCTTCTCCTGATCTTGCCTTACCATGCTCCATAGCCGTCACCGGAGCATAGCTCGAGTAGAGCCCAAATCGCATCGCTGAGGCTATCTCCAACGGTAGTGGACACCTAAACTATAAATTGGGTGTTGAAAAGTATCTACATACAAGACCAAAAATTTTCTATCTTCAACGGAAGACCCATTACCGTTGTGACCAGCTCCTCTCCGACCCGGCCATCGCCGGCCGTCGTGCTCCGACTCCGGTCCACCGTCGCGAACGGGGAGCTTGGGCGGCGCGTTGGGGGAGCCCGGGCGACGGAGGAGCTCGGGCGGCACGTGGTGGGGCAGCCCGCAGTGGCGCGCGGCGGGGGAGGAGCTCGGGCGGCGCACGGCGGGGGAGGAGCTTGGGCGGCGGTCACGGGCACTACGGTGGGGGATCTCAGCCGGCGCCAAGCGATGCGATGGCTCCAAGATGCGGCGGCGGCAGGAGCTCAGCGGGCGGTCGGGGATGTGCGTCGGCGAGGGAACTCGGCAGGGCAGCGACGGCCAACGCCGGGCCGGGACGCGTGGAGGTGTTGGAGTAGCTCGAGAGTGGTGGGCACCGAAGCAGGTGATTCATTTGTTGGTCGCTACCTTGCTGTCTCCTAATATGAGTCTCCTATATAGGTCATCCGTTGGAGATATTTTTTATATTTTAGAACTCATTTTGAGTTTGAGTCATGATTTAGGTGACTCGTTGGAGACAGCCTGAGGTCGTATGTGCCACTCTGCACTATAGACTAGAGCGCATCGGTCGGAGCATCAATCTCGAGCTCGTCAACACCAAAATCCACTCGAGTAATCTGTGAAGCATCGCTCCTTTCCTCTTCTAATTTCTCAGCTAGAATTAAAACTTAACAAATATAAATACCTCTTTCTCCCCAGCAGTAGTCCTCAAACAAATTAACACTAGTTAATGTAAGATGCTAATCCAAGATCTATTTTGGGGATGATATTAGGAGGCAGCGGATGGGGTTTGAAAGGAACCGCAAGGTGGGTTTGGCGGGAGTAATGATAACTTTTACTATTGTTGAGCTCATTTTACCGGATTTAGTGAAAAGATGGGGCTCACGTCCAGGTCAGGTGCGATGGGGCGCTTCGTACTCACTTCGTATTGTCCTTCGTGCGTGAAGAGTTTTCCATATCAAAATGGATATGAAAGAAAAGTAAAAAGCCACTGAAAAATATTTTTTCTCACTCACCAAAAAAACTTTTCTCCTTTTGCAGGTCAATTTTTAAAAGATGTTTTGCGATGGGTGTTCGTCGAACAGACGCAATTTGAATACAACGTACTCCAAAATAATTGGGGACAGAGCGAGTATGTCTGTTTTCAGATCTTCAAAATAATTTGAAGCAAATTTAAGAACAAACGCAATTTGCTTTTTAAGCGTAGAGACGGAGGACCACAAAACTCAATCAGTCCGTGCTCCAAGCCTCCAACTCCACAACGAGTTCTAAACACAGTGCCCCACTGCTTTTGTCGACGAGCGGAACTATTCAGAAGGGTCAAGAAAGCAAACGGAGAAACTAGTTCCTGTCTTCTACGGCACTACCACCTTCTTCCATCTTCAGTTCTCATCTGCTGCCATTCTAGCAACAGTGATGGCCATGGCGTCTCTGCAGCTATCCTCGATCCCTCTGCTTCCGGCGAGAAGACCGCGAGTGGCTGCAGTTAGCTGCAAATACAACCAGGTACGGGGCACTTTGGCTCAAGGGTTTGACCCAAATCTCATTTCACTTTCCTGCCCAATGTCCATGGATTCGCTGTGGAGCTTGTCACAGACTCACAATCCAGAACAGCTCTACCATGGATTTATGTACTTTATAACATCTAATATCGGCCGGAACTGCGAAATCATGGATTTGTTTCGCACGGGCGGGAATTTGTATATAGATTGGTCGATTGAGTTCATAAACGTATGAACTTTCTAATTGATATCTGTTATGTGCGCCTGAGTGAGCTTCAGCTTCGTTTTGGACCTAGAACGAGGATTGATTCGGTAGTTTTTGGTAGACAAGTTAATATGGTATGCTAGAACCGCTGTCTATAAGCAAGCAAGTCATGCTAATTTTTCAGCATCAAATGATTCCTCTGTTTCAATAATTTGCTATGTTTAGCTTGACCACTTCGTTGGGAATGAGTTGCTGAAACCTGGACGAACTCAGCCGCTTCCATCAATTTACAGATGCTCTTATGCTGAATGAAGAATTCACGGGAAGTATGTGGAGGCACGGGCCGCTTTTAATTTTCTTCATGTATGGTTGTGTGCTCATTGTGTTGCTTGCTGTTATGCCTCTGCTACTTTGTGCATACACTTGAACGAAGTACGGCTAAATGCCCTTGTGAATTACTAGCAGATTGGACATTTAGGCTGGTGCTGATGAACGGAATTCCGTCGATTAAAGAAACCGTACCACTTCGATCTAGAACAACATGCAGATTCGGAGTCTAATCCTGCAGTACCCAGACTGAGTTTATTTGTGTGGACTGTAGATTAAACTCTTACACTACAATTTAATTTTTCTTTGTTGTGATTGATGCAGTCGACCAATGTCCAAGGACGGACAAGGCTCAGAAACCACATAACCCGCAGAGATACGCTGTCGTTCATGTCATCCGCCGTGTTGGCGGCATTCCTTGTGGCGGGTCCAGCTGAAGCTAGGACTTCGAGGCTGGAGAACAAGAAGAAAGCCATGGAAAAGCTGGAGAAGATCCGGGAGAAGGCATTGGGCCCAAGGGGCAAGGATGGAGGCAGTGGCAAGGACACGCCGCCTCCGGCGGATCTGCTGGTCCCTCCTCCGGTGGTGGAGGCCTCCTTGCTAAAGACACGTCGTCTTTGATGTCGCTTTAATGTTGAAAGTAATTCTGATCTCAATTTCTGAAGGCTGAAAGTAATGCTGATCTGAATTTTTATGTAGTTGGAACTGTTTTCGAATATCTTGTATGAATAGTAGATGTCAATCAGGGAAAAAATTCTCTGCGGGTGGTTTACAGTCCTGCCCCTAGCGCTCCTATCTCAAACCCGTTGTCGCAGTCCAGTCCGTTGAGCACCAATAAAGCCGATTATTTTCACGGCCCCGCAGGAAGAGTGAGCATCACTTGGCAGCAAGGGCATGTATTATGTGAAGTCTCATGAGGGTCACCTTAGGAAGCATTTCGTGCCAGAGTTAATCGTCCAGACTTGACATGAGGGCAAGTATTGCATTAGGCAACCCTGCAAACAATAAAAAAGAAAAGACCCTTCCCTAGTCAAGAACAAGCAACAAAATGAAGCAGAACATCAGTGCAGATAACCAATGTATAATGGATCAGTCATGGCCTGCTTATGAATAAACGTTTTGTAGCATATACTCCAGATCAGTGAATGAGTACTGTCTTCACAAAACAAGTTGAGCGAATTCAGGGCTTCAAAGTACTGAAATCATGATAGCATACCATCCATTGTTCATGTTTCTTTTATTGGGAACATCAAATACAACAGATCATGTGGCTTCAAACACTATTTAGCATTAAGAGATTGGCCAGCCTTAGCAAGCTCCTCCAGCTTCTTATCAATTTCTGCTTCCGTCAGGCCATTCAAGTTCACGCATCTCTCCACACCCATATCTGACCAGTACATAAAAAGCAAAAAGCACAGGGTAAGGACAATAAATTCTATATCCAAGTTAATAATAACAGTCACACATACATCTAACAAATCTAAGTTACTAATAACTGTCACAAATTGTATAGAAGATATAACAAAGACACCCACTGTAACAAAAGAATCCATGAGTCAACTAACAACTATTGTGTCCATAAATACCTGAAGCTTTATCACACTATATCGTGTCCATAAATAGAAAATTCACAGAAACTACAATGTATAAATAGAATATTCATAGAAATTACAAGGTAATGTACCTTTAAAATTAACATATGTGTATAAAGGGCAACACATGCCAATGCACATTATGTATAAATGATGATATCATAATAATTTAATACTGTCAAATTTGCTGAAAAAAATAGCAAAAATAATGTATAAACAAGCAAATTGTTATTTCCTTTCTTAGATGTCTCAGTTCGAAAGCATTATTTCCATGTTTTTCTTTTCTCGTAAGGTGGCCACTTCTCAAAACTAAGCATTAATTGAACTTAATATGTAATCCAAACATTTCATTGAGTTGTAAGTTGTAACAACAAATCATAAGTGCAAACCAGACCCCTCCCAATAATATTCCATATTTCTGCAAGAAAACCCATTCCTCAGTGTTTTTATGGACAGCTGCTGGTCCCCATGTTGCTGACGCCACTCAGTTCCGAAGCCTCGCTGGTGCCTTGCAGTATTTGACGTTCACTCGCCCTGATATTGCCTAGTGCAGCAGGTATGCCTTCATATGCATGACCCTCGGAGGTCCATCTTAATGCAATGAAGCGCATCATTCGTTATGTCCGTGGCACTATAAATTTTGGTCTGCAGCTTCATCCCTCATCACCCACTGAGCTGATTGTTTATTCAGATGCTGACTAGGCCGGCTGTCCTCATACTAGGCGCTCCACCTCTGGATATGCAGTTTTTCTTGGTGGCAATTTGGTCTCATGGTCCTCTAAGAGGCAGAACACCGTCTCCCGTTCTAGCGCCGAGGCTGAATACAGGGCTGTTGCCAACACTGTTGCTGAAGTGTCTTGGCTTCGCCAATCACTACAGGAGCTGCAATGTCCTATGTCCAAGGCGACTCTTGTATATTGTGATAATGTGAGTGCAGTATACCTCTCCTCCAACCCAGTTCAGCATCAACGCACGAAGCATGTTGAGATTGATCTCGACTTCGTCCGTGAGCGGGTTGCTATCGGCGATGTCCCACATCCTCCCAATATGCTGACATCATCATCAAGGGGCTGCCGACGTCAGTTTTTTGTTGAGTTTCGCTCCAGTCTCAACGTCTCGCCATTGGATTAGGCCCATGGGGCCCACTAGGTTTATTTCGTCACCACCTAGGGCCGGCGCCCTGTAGGGTGCGCCTCTCCCTCCGATGGTGCCCTAGTGCTAGGTTATATATTGTAACCTCTGTTGATCATTGGAATGCAATCTATTCAGCCCCAATTACTTCTCTAATACTCGACCCTATCGACCCAGGAACCTGGTGACATTTGGATTCGGCAGCTACTTAGCTTCATAATTTTAATAACAGCGCATTGAGGATTCCCTGCATTTATTTCAGTGGACACCATAAGCTAACGTTGATGCCACAAATAATCCTAGATCATTCTGTTTGACAAAGGATAAATTTATCGCTCGGGGTTTGGATCATGGTAATGCATATAAAATTTAGAATGAGTGATGTAAACTAACTAGGCCTCTCCTCTCTCCAACCTAGTTCAGCGGAAGTTTGACTTAGAACATACAAAATCATTCCACTAAGCCGATACCATGTTTCCATCTAACAATTTCTCATCTGCTAACATAGTAACATCCCTCCTCACATGTCTTGCACATGATTCAGTCAACATACTAGCCCAGATCCCCCAGTTGTTTAGCTTGTACCCAGCATATCCACGGTTTTCAATCAATGTTGGATTTCGAATAATAGGTCATCTTGATCCACTGGAATTCTATGAGTTTTACTGTTCAGGAAAGAATCCAAAGCTTAAATTGCCGAACCCAACTGTGAGCACCAAATAAGCTGGGTTTGGGGCTTATAAGCTATAAATTGTTGTTTCAACGCCAAACAATACCAAGTATAAATGTGTCATACTGCTTAGCAATTCTGACCTAGTTTACTACAGTATCATAGTGTTTAAATTGGGTCATTGACCATTGACTATATGGCTTATAGATTCGCTATGACCTTAAATTAGTAATTGAGGACAAAACCTAACCATTACAGATGCTGTGAAGAACGAATATTTTGACCAGGGGTGCAAGCTTCACACAAACAGGTTTCAGCTCACTTTGATTCTGGCTGGAACAGCTGAATTGATTCATTAGCCATTGAGGCCTATTTATAGTACAATATGCGGGTCAGTTTGCATATCAACTGCCCGAAAATTTTTACTTCTACTCTACTTAGCTAAGTTAACTAACTGGCTAAGAAACTAAGCATACTAACATTGATACTTAATACTAATGTTGGTACTTGATCAGCCATACAAGGCTGCTGACATTAACGTTGGTACTTGATCACCTTTCAGCCGAGACTCACATATCAACCTACTGCTGCAAGTTGTTCCATCATCATTGTGTTGAACTTATCATAATGCTGGTACAAAATCATATTTACCGCTCAGGACAGCTACCAATTTGCCTCACAGTTTCCCATTTCCTAAAGTCTGGATGATTGCTGTTCCACAAAAAAGAAAAATGGTCTGTATGATTGCTATTGCAACATCATTCCCATCTCGGATGGAATCACGATATGGGGCTGTTGTGCCACCCAAACCAAGATCAGCCCCCTAGTTCGAAGAGCGACAATTCTACAAAGGACGGCAGCAATGGGGCGACAAGATCAGAATCAAACTGAAACGGTTTGTCCCATCACCGTTGGCCTCCTCGCAGAGAGACGCAATTCATTTGTTACCGAAATTCTCACTGCCAGCAACCAAGGGACTATCATAATTAGTTGACCATGATAAACAAACGAGAATGGTGCATATACACTTGTGCCCAAACATCCAACCTTAAAAACTTCTATACCTTAAACGAACACCATTTTTGCATTAACAAGGGGAAATGTTCCCAGACATTATCTGATGAACCAGTAAAGAGTGCTAGGATAACAACTAAAATCTCGGCGCCGAGAACCAGTTTAACCCAGCCAAATTAGATCTCGGGTAGCCGGAGGTGGAAGAGAATGGAGAGTGATGCGTACCGTAGCGCGCCCATAACTGGGGCTGAACGCCGGAGCACTCGCGGACAAGGAACGGGAGGGAGGGGTTGCGCGCCTTGATGTCTGCGTAGTTCTTCTTCACGAACTCCCTGCAGGAAAAATTAGATCGCCGACGACCGTCGCGTGAGGAGATGCAGATTTGGAGAGGGAATCGAACGGGGGAGGGGAAACTCGTACCGGGCCGGGGCGCTAGCGGGCGAGGACTGGCACATGAGCACGCGAATCTCCTTCACGCTCCGGGACAGGCTCGCCCGCCACGCCATCGCTGCCGACTGGTCGCCTTCTCGATTCTCGCCGGCGGCGGCTGCCTGGCCTGTGTGAGTTGGGGACCGGGGGGACGAGAACGAATCTGGTGCTCCCGGAGAGAACTTCTCTAGCGCTATTAGCCCACGAGGTGCTTCCGTGCTCCCATACAATTTCAACCATTGAATAACAGATGGACGGACGAGATCTACGGGACAAACTTCACGGGAACATTTGCAGCCAAGCGCTTGTACTCTTGTGAACCACGGTTTATTTTTTATTTATCGTCTAAAAAACCACTCCTTCACATTCAACTCCTTTTCCATGTTCTAGCAACTTCTTCTTTCGACAGACGATGAGGAATAATTATGAAAAAATATTAAGGATTTTTTCCAAAATACCATTAGTGAATGAAGTATCTCTAAAACACTATCAATTTGATCCACTTTGTAAGTCATGTGTCATTTTCTGTTTTTCATTTCCTTTTTTTACAAAAACCCCGTGTTACCCTTCTCGGTTTATCTGCAAACACCATCGTCCACCTGTGAATGCCTCATCGGCATGATGCAAAGCCTAGTGGTCAAAAGGCATTTTTTACGTAAACCCCATGTTACCCTTCTAGTTTATCTCTTCGAAGTTTATTCACTAAAAACCATAATGAACAAACAAGTGAGTATATAAGGTACTCAACAAGCTCCAACACTACTAAAAGGGATATAATTATGCATGGAGGTTGTAGCAAGGATATAGGTAAGGGTTTAATATTTGCGCTAGCGACTAAGCAAATGTGGGTCTCACTAAGAATAGATATCGAGGAAAGAGGGACTCGTCAATATTTTAGTTGGTAGGCCCTGGGGTGAGTATAAATCCCTTCTCGCCGGTTCGAAGTTTTAACGGGGATGGATCTCCAATATCCACACCAAACATCGTTCCAAAACACACAGGCATAAGGCTGCCCACTCACACATCAAGGTATTAATATTTGTGGCTAATCAACGAGAGCTCAAATTTTGGCGTGTCAATATACCGTGACAACGGACATCCGAATAGTTTTATACACTCTGCAGAGGTTGGTACACTATACCCATAAGCTATATGTTCTTAGCTACGGAACACATAACGCCGTCACCGCAAATAGGCACACTCACAATTCCACACCGAATGTCTAGGGATCCGACGCGTATGACACAAGCATACCGTCCACCATATATGTGCCAAGTACTCGGACTTCACCAAATAAACGATCTCTAGATCTCCGTTATCTACTACACCCGGTGGAACTTCTTGCTGCGTAACCCGAGGTTTGGTGCACATTCCCGTCCATAACGAGTTCTATGGTTGTATACTAAATCACCAATTTGGGGTCCGAAGAACCGGTCCTTATATGGTAGGGCAAACACTCGTCTATCACAAATGGACAACACCTAATCCTTAAGTACTCTACACCAAGTACTAAGAGTTTCGCCCACGATCGGTAACATTTTCCACACAACTTCACCTTAACACAGCTTGGTCTAATCACCCACCCATCAACACACTCCACCAAAGCATTTTCACCCATTTTCACAAAATAGATATATGGTATAGTGTGGCGATGAGTATCATCGCAAAGCTCCTAAGCGCTTCTAAGCATAGCTATATTCCGTACATTAGGCATCTAATGTCGCTATAAGTGAAGTTTATGAGATGGTAGGGTAAGACAATCAAGGCGAGGTTTTCGTAACAACAACGGAATTACCAGTAAGCAATTAGGTGATATTTCATGCAAAGCAAACAATAGCACTCAAGAGAGCATGCAATAGAGTAGGCTCTAAGTTGGTTCTATACTACTTTTCATAGGATAAATATGATCAAAGGATAGTTAGAGCTTGCACTGGAAACGCTATATCCTTAGTAGTCATGCCTCACGTCGCTACTTGGCTTGGCGGCGGAATTCGTTTTGAGACTTGGGCCGTCGGGCGTCGTCTCTAGCTTGGGGTTCCTTTGGATTCTCCGTCTCTATCATACGTGAAGCTAATACGAAAAAGAAAATAAATAAATAAGAAAGCAATCAAGCTCCAATTAAAACTCTATTTAAATCGGAAGGTTTAGGATATACCAATGGATGGCAGGGATAGGTCGAGGTTTATGAGAACAAGATCGGGATTACAGGGATTAGGTTTGGGTATGCCGGAACTCGAAGTTCAACGGCGGAAGGATCGGTGGAAACGGTGTTCGGGCGGCGGAGATGGGAGATTAAGGGGGTAAGAGGAAAAAAGATTAGGATGGGATGAATTTATGGTGGCTAGCAAAATATTCTACGCGTCGGGATGATCGCGTGAGCACAAGAATCGACCAAAATGGAGTTCCAAATCAAAAGATATGAGGTCCGGAAGTTCTAGGGACCTTTATGTAATCACTTTCAAGATTACAAGGACCTATTTGTAATTACATAAAAGTTTGGAGGGCCTTTTTATAAAAATATCAGGGACTTGACATGTAATTTTCAAAAAGGTTGGGGGCCTTTCTATAAATTTCCAAGGATCTAAACATAATATTGAGAAGATTTAGGGGCCTAAATGTAAAAATACCTTGGCTGGGATTTCCTAAGAATTTAGGAATTATTTTTGTATTGGAAAAGGTTGTGGATCTAGTTTATGGGCCGGTGGACTGGGTCCACATGGTGGTGCATGGAGTTATGAATACCGAGCGATCCTCGACCGTTGGATCGGGTACGGACGATTGGGATTAGATTGGGGCGAAGGGGTATGGTAGAGTTTAATCTCGACCGTTGCTCGTCGGATGGATGGCCGAGAGGAGTTGGGGGAGGTTGACGGCGGTGAGCAGCTACGGAGCAGGGCAGCGCGGCGGGTGCTTGCCGGAAAGCCGGCTCACGGTCACCCCGATGGCCGGAACGGAAGGGGAAGGGGCGCCGGGATCCGTGGCCCAGCCGCGCAGCCGGGAGGGGCGACGCCGGTGTGCGGCGAGCGGTGGCTCGGATGAGCACGGCAGCCGGAGGCGAGGCGACACGGTGGCGTCGAAACGGTTGCTCGGTGCGAGTGGGAAGGGAGCCGCTGAGGGGTTGTGAGCGCGCGCATTGGTGCGTTGGGGCGTGTGGTGGTGGTGCCGAGCCGGGTGAGGCGACGGTGGTGGCCGGTGTCGAGGAGGCAAGGCGGCGGGTGGCGGTGCTTGGCGGGAGCAGCTAGCGTTGCCGCGAGACGGCCTTCGACGCATGGGAAGGGAAGGGGAAAGGAGGGCGATGCTCGCGCCGGCGCAAGGCGGGGGAGCTTGCCTCCGCGGCTTTTATAGGCGGCGGTGGACGGACGACGACGAGATGCCCGTGACGGGGTGGGGCTAGGGCAAGCCGGGATTCGCACGACGCCGACGGAGCGAAAGGCGTCGGTGTCGGTCGGCACTCGACGACGAACAGTCGGCAGCTTGGACGGGTGCGATGGACGAGGGACCGCGACGTGGCGCTCGTCCGGACATGGCATGTCGTGCAAGGAGATAAGCACGCAGGGGGTACTCGGGTGGAGGCAGCGTTGGGGCGCGGGCAGGGCTGGTGGCAAGCGCGCGACGTGCGGGGCGGCCGGCGGTAGCAAGGAGGGGGCCCCGGCGGCGGGCGCCGGCGGACGACACACGGTGGTGCGGTTGGGTTGAGCGGGGAAGACGACGGGGTGGAACCCGGGGTCTTGGGTTGGGCCGGAGACGGCGGGGAGTGGGCCTGGATAGGGGAAAAGGGATAAAGGAGGCCCGACAAGGGAGAATTCCTTTTTCTTTTTCTCACGGTTTGTTTCCGATTTCTTTATTTTGATTTTCAGTTTGAATTTATTTGGTTTTGGATTTGAAGTTTGGATTAGAGGTACTCACGATAAAAGAACAGAATAACTAGCACTTCTCAAGGTTGTTTTTATACTTTTCAATAAATTTATCTTCCTCTAGTTTATTTAAATAATAGGTTTGATTTTCGAAAATTTGTGTATCGTAGAAATAAAATCATAAAAATTTTAATTTAGCGTGAATTTTGAATTTGATTTATGTTTTAAAACTTTTGGGTGTTACAATTTATTATAAGATACTTGTGTACAATACATATGTGGTTTGCTACAGGAAAAAGTTAACCGATAAATTGACGGTTTCTCAAAAGAGGAGGAAAATAGAACGATAAATGGAGCAAGAAACGCTGCAGCAAAATTCAATGGAGATCAAGTGCATTAATTGAAGAGGAGAGAGTACATGTCCTTTTCTTTTTGCGTACTCGGTAGATCTAAGACTGGTATTCTCAAAAAAAAAAAGACAGTATTCTAAAAAAAAGATCTAAGAACATCTCCAACAAGCTTAAAGTGAATATCTAAAATCCCAATTTAGCTATTATGTAAAACAAAAATGCTACCAAAAAATTGATCCGATCCAACAGTCCATATAAAATTTCACCCTTTGTATATTGGAATAGATGTAGGCTGTAAAATTTGGCATGGCTTGTCCTCTTCATCCTCGTGACTGGAGGTCGGACCGCGATGACCATCGAGAAGAAGCCAGCCGGCACCTCTCCTAGCACGCATTCGGTCGTTGCCATTGCCGTCCGTCGTGCGTCCCATGCCCCATCCTCCTCTACGTCGCACTCGGTGCTCGCGGCACCAACGGACTACATTGCTCCATCATCATTCTTCTTTTGAACTTTTTGTTGCATCCAGGTGGCAAGGACGACGTTCCGAGGCTCCTCGCACAAGATCCAAATCCGGAACTTAAGCACAACTAGCACAACTAGATTTAAGGCCAACAATGTCGAGCAAAACGCCCGTAGTATCGGCCCTTTGGTCCGATACTACATGGACATTATTAAAAATAGAGCATGTCTAATATCGGACATTCTCGCCGCTATTTCGTTACATAGGGAGAAATAAGAAAGAGAAATAGGACGGCCGAGGCCAGCCCAGCTGGGCCGACCACGACCTGTTCCCGGCCACCGTCGGGTTCGTCGGTTCCGGTGCCGGGGAGAGACGCGGCGTGGCCACCTCGCCGGATCCGAGCAGCATCCCGCCGGATCCGCTCGGATCCGACGCCACGTAGGGGCACGGTGCGAGGGGATGCGGCGAGGGGAAGGGCGGCGGGGAGGCTTGACGTGGGGAATCTTGACGTGATCCGGTCGCTTCTCGGCCTCCTCGCCGTGGATGCGGCTGCTCCTCGGCCTCCTCACCGTCTGGTCCGCCGCTCCTCGGCCTCCTCGCCGTGGATCCGGTTAGGGGCGGCCGATACCATGGGGAGCGGCGACCGGAGACGAAGGGGCGGACTGCGAGGGCCGCCGGGAAGGAGCGACCGGTCTTCGCCCACCGGAGACGAAGGGGCGGACTGCAAGGGCCACCGGTGAGGTGCGCCGGGAAGGGGCGGCTGGTCCTCGCCCACCGGAGATGAATGGGCGACCTGCGAGGGCCATCGGGGTGGCCGGTCCTCGGCCCCGGGGAGGTGCGCCGAGAAGGGGCACGCCGGCGAGGGATGGAGGGCGCACACGCGCGGTACTCGGGGAGATCGAGATCGAGGGAGAGAGAGAGAGAGAGAGAGGGACCGGGCTAAACAGACCGGCACGAAGCCCGATCAATTTGGCCCGGCCCGGCACGGCCCGGCCCGGTGTCTTCCGAGGCCGTGCCGGCCCGGAGCCTGTGGCGTGCCGTGCTTGGGCTTGATCATAAGCCCGCAGGCCGGGCCCGGGCACGACCCGTTTACTCCGGCCCGGTCAGCCCGGTGATGGCCCGAATTGAAGGCTCGGCACCGGCACGGCCCGCAGGGCCCGTCCACTCCCGGTCGTCGATCAAATTTGATGAGCGGCCGGAGACGGTGGCCCGGATTATATAAATCCGCATCTCCCCTTCCTCCGAGCGGAAGCCTAAACCTAATCCCTCCTCTCTCGTCTCCTCTCCTCCCCTTCCTCGCCTCACGCCGCTCCGCACGGCGGACGGCGCACCACCGCGCCGCGCTACCTCCACCGCTCCACGCCTCGTGCCGGGCCGCACGACGGACGGTGCACCACCGTGTCGCGCCACCTCCACCGCTTCACGCCTCGCGCCGCGCCGCACGGCGGACGGCGCACCACCGCGTCGCGCCACCTCCACCGCTCCACGCCTCGGGCCGCGCCGCGCCACCTGTAGTGCTCCTCTCCTTCGCACAAGGGGGCCGACGGGCGAGGGCCGTAGCCGCTGCTGCCGATGGCCGGCTCCATCAACGAGGACCTGCGCGCGCAAGGTCTAGAAGGAGATGATGCCGACGACGATGTTGCGGCGGCGACGCCAATGCGTTGTCGGGACCGGGAGCAAGCACATCTTCTCCGGTGGATGTGGACGCAAGCCCGACGGCGAGCACAGCTCGCAAGAGAAGGAAGATGAGGGTAAGGACATCGGATGTGTGGAAAGAAATGGAGGAGGTGCAACGCTGGGAAAATGGTAAGAAGGTAAGGTGTGGTGCCATTTGTAACTACCGTAAATCTCAACTTTCTGCTTCATCAAATGGTGGCACCGGCCATCTCGCGCCGTCATGTTAAATCCTGCAGGAGGAAGGCTTTAGTCTGCGAGTTCATCATCACAATCTCATTTGCATTTTGGTTCGATGGTCATGTTGCTCATTTTAAGTACGATCCTCGAAGTTGCTAGAACACAACTTGTTCGTTTGATTGCTCGCCTTAATTTACCTTTGAATATTGGTGCATAGCCTCGCTTTTGAGGATTACATTAGGATAGCCCATAATCCCGATTTCAAACATGTTTCTAGTCCAACAACTACTAAAGATACCGAGGCTTATTTCTATTTGAAGCAATCTTCTATGATTGATTTGTTGAAGCAAGCAACTTGTGTTTGTCTTACATCTGATATTTGGAATGGTAATTCTAAGGAAGATTATCTCGAGTGTTGTGTTTCATTTTGTGACCGATGATTGGGAGTTAGAAAAACGCATTGTTGGTATGCGATTAATTGATTGTTCTCATTCTAGTGTTAACATTGCTGAGCGTGTTTTGCAAGTTATTTCTGAATATGGCATGACTAGCAAGGTTTTGTCTATTACATTGGACAATGCATCTGCTAATTCTGCTGTTGTTTCGAGATTACTCCTTGTTTGCCATCATACATTGCTTCTCCTGCTGTTGCTTCGATTGGTTCTAATTCGAATGATGTTGCTGATTCTCGTTACTTCATCTGGTTTGTTTCATCAACGTTGTGCTTGCCACATCATAAACCTCATTGTGAAGTCCGGTCTTAAACGTATCAATCATTATCCGAAGGATTTTCGTCTTGCTATTTCTTGGCTTAATTCCTCAAACCAACGCATTTCCGCGTTTAAAACCTTTTGCATTGCTTCTGGGAAATGACCTCGCAAATTTGGTTTGGACATGGATGTCCGGTGGAATGCAACTTTTCTAATGATCAAACATCTCATTCCATACAAGGACATTTTTTCTACTTTCATTGCTGCTAATTATCCTGCTTCAGCTACAGGCCAATCCTTGCTTACAGAGAGACACTGGTATGTTGCTCGAACACATGTTAAAGTTTTTGCAATTGTTCTACAAGTGTACTCGTTTCCCTTTCTGGTGTATATTATCCCACATCTCCATTGATGATGCATGCTATTCTGGAGATTGTCTGAGCATTTGAATCTTTATGAGAATGATGACATGCTTAGAGAAGTTGTTGTTCCAATGAAGTCCAAATTCCTCAAGTACTCGGGGAAGGATTCCTCTCGTTGTACTCACTTGCATTCATTCTTGATCCTAGAGCTAAGCTTGCTGGTTTTACTAATGCACTTGAACTACTTTCTCAAGCCTTGAACCGTGATTATTCTACTTATTACAATCAAGTGAGAAATGAGATGTCTAGCTTGTTTGCTAAGTATGAATCTAAATATGGTGCCTGTAAGACTTCGGAGGCCAGCACAAGCTAATAATGTTGCGGGTAAACAGGTGTCGGTGTAGGGGGATTGGGGGTCCCCCTAACCGCGCGTGGGCCGCTTCGGCCCACGGACGAAGACGACGGCCGCAGGACGAGGAAGCCCACGAAGCCCACGAAGTCCACGAAGTCCACGAAACCCGCGAAAGCCGGAGGAGTGGGAGCGTCGGGGGTAGGAAGCTTCCCGGTAGCTTCCTCCGGCGCCCCAACCACCCGGAGTTAATGCGGCACTCAAGTGCTCGCGGCAACGGTCGCAACCCGACGGGACGTGCGCGCGCCTTTCCCATGCGCCGCGTCTCGGGAAGCCACGACGCTACGGTGCCGGGGGACTCGGGACCAATCGAAGAGAAGATGCTTGGAGTCCAAATCCAACAAAGGGATTGTAACAGATTTTGTCAGGATCCCGTCGGAATATCCCAAGGAGGGACCGGACCCCCTCGCGTGTCCGGGTACCCCTCCGGTACTTGTACGAGTGCCCCTCTCCCCACTCTATAAAAGGGGGGGTGCCCCCATTGTAAAAAGGGAGAGACAACAAGCAATACACATAAGCAGGACGTAGGGTATTACGCATCCCTTGCGGCCCGAACTCGGGTAAACCTTCTGCGTTCTTCGTTTGTTCATCTTCCGCGCTAGACGAAGTAAATCCGACCTTCCCCGATCCTACCCGAAGGGAGCCTTGACAGCCCCCATTTGAAGGTGTACTCACACACCGACATTTGGCGCGCCGGGAAGGGGGAGTTGTCGTAGATTTCGCTTTGCGCCGCGGAACTTCCACACGACCATGCAGAGATCCACGGACACGCCCGGACAGCGGACAGCGTCTCCAGCCAGAGCGTCCACGGGCGTCGTCGCGCGGGCCGCTCCGCGCACGGCGACCGTCCCGGCGCCTCGGCGGCCGAGCATGCAGCGAGAGGACCAGCACGGCGCCGACCGTGACGCTCGAGCCGTCACGCCGCTCGCGTCCGAGCGCGCCACCGCGCGTCGCCTCTTCCAGGAGGAAGAAGGGGACGACCCTTGACCGCCGTGGAAGACCATGCTCAACAACCCGCCGGCAGGATCGGCGGGGGAGAGCAGAGCGAAGGAATGGCTCACCGGAGTGGGTAAGCTCCTAGACACGGCGCGCAGCTAGGCGCCGAGCGGGTCCGTCCCGCCAACCGCCGCAGCCCGCCGACCAACAACAACCGCCGCGCCAACCGCGCCAGGGATGCGCGCCGCCGGCGGCTTCGCTCTCCGTCCACTCGCAGGTGCGGGGCGCCGCGACCTACGCAACGACCTCACCGTACGCCGCCGCGAGGGGAAGACGCACGCGTCGGCATCGAGCGCTCGCGCGAGCGGGGACGCGAGCGTGAGCGCACCTCCGCCCACAACGACGACGGCACGGACGCGGAGTCGTCCCCGAGCGCCACCCGAAGCGCAAGAGAAAGGAGCTCGACCCCTCGTTCCTCGGGGGATGCGCGGCCCTCTCGAAGCGCTCGCGTGGGGTCACGTGGCCCGGCAAGTTCCGCCCGGACCTCCCGAGAGGTACGACGGCACCGCTCCCCCGACGAGTTCCTACGGATCTACTCCACCGCCGTCAAAGCCGCCGGCGGCTCGGAGGACATCATGGCCAACTACTTCCACCTGGCCCCGAAGGACTCGGCCCGGTTATGGTTCATGAACCCGGCGCCGGAGTCCATCGGCTCCCGGAAGAGCTTGTGCCGGGAGTTCATGGCCAACTTCCGGGGACGGCGAAGCGTCCGGGCGCCGGATCGACCTCGGACCGCATCGTCCGTAAGCCGGGCGAGACGCCGCGAGCGTTCATGCAGCGCTTCGGCCAAGTCCGCAACACCATCCCGCGCATCGACCCCTCCCGGTACTCTCCGCCTTCTACCACGGCGTTGGAGACAAGGACATCCCGGGTGAGCTGGGTGTGCACCGGCCGGAGACGGTCACGGACCTCTTCCAGCCGGCCGACAAGTGCGCCCGCCGCCGGAAGCCCAAGCGTGGCACGACCCGCCCGCGAAGGCCAACCCGGTACCACCTCTCCCGGGCCCGAGGGCACCCTCTCCAAGAACCGGAAGAAGAACCTTGCGCGCAAGCGCGAGGCGGAAGAGATAGCCGCGGCCGGGGCCCGTCCCCCGTGGGAGCGCGACGGCCCGCCCCGCGGGTGCCGGCAAGTCACCGCCCAAGTCTCCGGGGACGTTCGCGTGCTACTTCCACCGCACCAACGACCACGACCAGTCGCAGTGCCGCTACATCCAAGCGAGCATTAAGCGGCGCGACGAGCGGCGGGCGGCCGAGAAGGCCGAGAAGGAGAAGGAGAGGGAGAAGGAAGAAGTCGAGGTGTACCGGAGCGCGGACGACTCCATCGCCGTCATCATCGGAGGCTCTTCCAGCCTTCGCATCCAAGGGCGAGGCCAAGCGTTTCTGCTGGAAGTGCTCGCGATCACCGAGGGCAAGACCTCGGCTCCGCCGCCGAAGTGGGCGGACGTCCCCATCACCTTCGACAAGAGCGACATGGTGGGCCCGGACAACACCAAGGGCAAGATCCCTCCGGTCGTGTCGCCCACCATCCGCAACAAGAAGGTGGGGCGCACCCTCATCGACGGAGGAGCGAGCCTCAACCTCATCACCCCGAAGGTCTACGACTCTCTGCAGTGGGCGCGCGCCGAGCCGCAGCCCTCGCGCCCTTTCTCTAGTGTGCTCCCGAGTAGCTCCCGCCCCTTGGGTAGGATTGAGCTCCTGGTTACCTTTGGCACCCGGAGCAACTTCCGCACGGAGAAGCTCCTCTTTGACGTCGCCGACATCGGCCTCCCCTACAACGCCATCATTGGGAGACCCGGCATAAACCAGTTCATGGCTATCCCGCACCACGCGTTCCTCACGCTCGAAGATGCCGGGTCCCAAGCGTGTCATCGTGGAGAGGGCGGATGCTCGTCAAGGCAATGGCTTGCCTCGAGGACATCTTGGCGGCCGAGATGGCGGCCGAGGAGGGCACCGGCGGGAAGAGGGCGCGTGACACCCCGCAGAAGCCTCGCTGCACAATCCGGCTCCAAGCGTCCGAAGCTCTCGGCACCCGGGGAGGTCTCCACCAAGAAGATTGCACTCGGGGCTCGGAGGACAAGACCACCACCATCGGTGGCGTTCTTGACCCGAAATAGGAACTCGCGCTCATCGCCTTCCTCCGAGCGAATAGCGATGTGTTTGCCCGGCATCCTTCGGACATGCCGGGCATACCAAGGAAGGTGATTGAGCACCAACTCAAGGTCGATCCCACCGCGAGACCCGTGAAGCAACGGGCGAGGTGCCAAGCCCCCGAGCGCGAAGAATTCATCGTAGCCGAAGTCAAGAGGCTCCTTGTCGGTGTTGTGAAACCGGCCGACAAGTAAATTTGTGTTTGGAGGGGATCGACGCTACTACTCGGATGGGCCTTGGATGATTTAGGAGAGCGTGGTTTATACCGGTTCGGGCACTTGAAGCCCTACGTCCGCTTCGAGGATTGTTCGTGTTTCGCCTTGTGAAAAGAGCTACAAAGGAGGCGAGGGAGGAGGGTTGCTCCAAGCCTCCGTTTGCAATGTGCTCTAGAGGTGTGTCGGATGATTTCGATTAGCTCGATCCGTGGTCTCCCCTTTCTTGCGTGTGTGTGGGGTCCCTTTTATAGTCCAAGGGCCGGGCCACTTACAGGTGGGGTCGAGTTACTACCTATCGTCCCAAGCGGGGTCGGGGCCGTCGTGCACTACCCTCGCTCGCATGCGGGCCGCTTTGGGCGCTCCGGTCGTGCGGCGTACGGTTAGTCTTGATTGGTAGCGCCGGAGTCAATGCCACGCTCGTCACCGTGGCAGCCGTCCCGTCGCATGGCGGTCTCCATCCATCACTCCCGTTCATCATGGCTCCGGCAGAGATGGTGTTGACGCCTCCGTCTTGTCATCGTGCCGTGGGTGTCGGGCGACGCGTGAAGATGAGACAAGAGGAGCTGCGCCGATCTCACCCAATCCCCGTGGATTGGTGAGTTCCCGAGCGGAGTTATGGCGATCCCCGTTCACCCGTGAGGCTTAAGCCATTTGCCTCCGAGTCGGGCGAGGCGGGGATCGCCGAGCCCGCCCGAGTCCCGAGTCGGGCGGGGCGGAAGTGGTGCACCTGCCCGACCCGGAGCTCGGGCGAGGCGAGGCCGCGGGCCCGGCTTTCGTAGCCTTCGTAGGCCTAGGCGGATGCCGTTGGTCAGCCACGGGACGGATTACGTGCTATTGTCCCATCAATCGCCCGGCCTCCGTCCCGGCCACGAGCCATCATGGGCTTGGTAATGATCACGCCGCTCTGCAGCCGAGCTAGCGCTAGCGTGCGGCGCTCGCGGAACGGGACGGGTAGGTACTGCGCCGGTCACATCACGTCATGTTGGTGAAACGAGTTCCCGTGCGCCGTAATTGCGCCTACCGGCTCGCCGCAACTCCTCCCCTATCCGGTGGGTGAGGTCGCTTCTCCGCGAAGCAAAGGCAAACGCGGCAGGGATTGCGGTCCCACCCGACGCCGAGCCGGGCGAGGCGGAGATCGTGGGCCCGCCCGACCCAGGGTCGGACGAGGCGGAAGTCGTGGGCCTCGCCCGACTCGGGCTCGGGCGAGGCGGAAGTTGTGGACCTTGCCCGACTCGGGGCTCGGGCGAGGCGGAGGTTTCGGGCCCCACTCCCGTATCCTTTACGCGTACAAGACGGAGCCGTTAGCCGGATTAAGTACCCCGATTAGGGTTCCCTAATCTAGGTACCCGACAAGTAGCCCCGAGCCTTGGCGGCGGCCGGGGGCAAATGGTCGCCGTCGAGGCTTTTCCCGACAAATCCTTAGATTTTTCCGTGCGTTTGTTTTTCCGGTGGGTGCGCGCGAGCGCACCCGCCGGTGTAGCTCCGAGCCTCGGGGCAAGTAGAATACTTGCGCCGAGGGTTAGCGATTTTGAGCGGTTTTATCGTTTATTCGCGAAAGCGAGCCCCGAGTCTTCGCTCGTTGCTCGGATCCGTCCGAGGGCTGTTTCGTCTTTTTATTTCGTTCACACCCGCGCATCTTTGCGATAAGATGAGGCGTGCAGTGAGCGGCCACGTCATTCCTCGATGGTTCGATGCGTGGTGCTCGTTTAAGCTCCAAACGGGAATGTCCGAGTGATGGCCTCGGCTTGCCCTTAGCGGGGATCCGACGGAGACTAGCGGGAGTCGGCCTCATTCATATCCGAGTGCTCGTCTTTTGTGATTTCCGACCCCTTTCGATCGGGGTCGGCGGGCTCGTTGCCCTCCCTTCGCGGGATTCAAGATCACGGCTTTTTCAACTCGGACTCGGACGCCGTCGCAGAGGCCCATTGTGCTACGGTGCACGGGTGTTGATCGCTAAGGATCCCTCTCTCGACAACCCCTCACTTACTTTTGTCCAAGGGCGGGCGTCCGAACCCTTTCGCTGGGCCGCCCTTCGAACCCCTGGGTTGGAAACCGGGCGTCGTGGCGTTTTCATCCCCTAGCCTTATTTACTCGCGGGCCTTATGGGATTCCAAGCCCAATCGGCCCGTCATCGGCGCCGTCGAAGCGCAACGGTTCGCCTCCCATGACGGCGCGCATCCCGCGGCGGTTCGCCGTAGATGCGAAATTTGCGTTCGCATTATGGCTCCGCGTCGGCGCGTGCGGCGGCCTCTTCGGTTCCCGCACCCGGTTAAATCGCGGAACGCAGAGGTGCGGGAGTCGAGGCGCCGCGGGGGCAATTGACATGACCGCTATTTAAAGGAAAGGGGGACGCATCCGGTTACCTCTCTCTCACCCCGCGCTCGCAAAAACTCATCCCCTTCCTTTGTTCTCGCGTGCTCCGTCGACTCGCCTTTCTTCGCCGCGTCCGCCGCTCGCCGCCTTCCTCACTTCTCCCCAATCCACCGTCGCGCATCCGATCCGAGCCCCGCCATGGCGGATTGGACTCCGTCCCGCCGCACCGTCGGGTCCCTTGAGGCCCTTGTCGCGCGTGGACTCCCGATGCCGCGCACCGACGCCATGGAGTGGCCGGTGCCGGGGAATGAGGCCCCGCCGGCGCCGCCGGACGGCTACGTCGTCTCTTTCCGCCACTTCCACGAGCGCGGCTTGGGAATGCCGCCTCACCCTTTCTTCCGCGGCATCCTCCACCATTACGGGCCGGAGCTGCAGCACCTCAACCCTAACTCCGTCCGAAGACCTCGCCGCCTTCGTGGCGCCGTGCGAGGGCTTCCGGGGATCGCCCCCACTTCGAGTCGTTCAAGCACTTCTTCGATTGCCGCTGGTGACGAAGAAGGACACGGCCGGAACCCTCGCGCCGTCCCCATCGGCAGCGCCGCCTTCCGATCGCGGGGCGGCCGGTCCAGAAGTACATCTCCATCGCCCTCACCGACTCCAACAAGGGCCGGCACGAGCAGTGGTTCTACCTCAGGAACACCGCTGCCACACCCCTCCCCGAGTTCACCGGCAACCTCATCACCGCCGCGCCGGAGAAGTGGCACTTCGGGGTGCCCGGCGACGAGAAGAGGGGGATCGTCGCGTTGTTGGAGGCGGTCGAAGCGCTCGACCAGGCCGGCGTGACCGGCGTTGGAGTGATTGGCTCCTACCACCTGCGCCGGCTTGCACCGCCGCAGTCCGGCGTCGGATGATGTCGGAGATGGGAAGTGACTTCGCCCGGGAGGGAACCCGCATGGTGGACCCCGGGCGGACCCTCGGATTTCGCTCCGGGAATTGAAGGCCCGACTCGCGGAGGCGATGCTCGAAGACGGCCGCCGCGTGGGATCGGTTTGATTGGCCGGTTCCCAATCACCCACCAATGCTCCCGCAACGGGGGCGATTTTGTTTGTAAGTTTTTAGTTCCGCCTTCGGTTGAGTCGGTCTTAAGCTCCGACCTCTCTTACTTTTCTAATTTCGTGTTGCGGAGAGGTTTGCAATTTATTCCTTCCCGGCCCCATTGCCCGAGGATGCCGACGTCCGGGCCATCAATCGGGCGCGCGCCGAGGAGCTAAAAGCTCGAAAGGATGCCAAGAAGGCTAGGAAGGCGGCGCGGCAACAGCGGAAAGCGGAGAAGGAGCGCCGGCGCCGTTCGGGCCGGATCGTCATCTCCGAGAGCAAGCGAGCACCGACTCCGACGACAACGATTGGGGTGACGACGAGGAACTCGTCGACATGTCCTCTCCCATCGGCGAGCTCGCCGAGGAGGAGGACATCGAGCAGGGCCCGACTCGGCCGGCCCCTCCGGAAGTGGGCCCCGCCGGACGACGCCGGCACGTCGCTCGCCGGTCCGAGCCGGGAAGGAGCGCCGGGCTCCCCGCGAGCCGAGGCGCATGCCGGCGCCGCAGCGCCGACTTCGGCGCCCACCACCACCACAACGCCGACCGCCCCGGCCGCCGTGCCCGGGGTCGCGGCCCCGATCTCCGCGATCGTCACCACGCCGCCCTCGCCGCCCACACGCCGGGTCCCCTTGGCGACGACCATGGCGGGGGCGATGATGGCCTCGGCCGCCGCGGTGACGTCGACCGTGGTGACCGTAGCGCCGTGCACGGTGACGGGAGGGCTCACCTCGTCGGCGATGGCAGCGACGGCCTCCGCGGCGCCATCGGCGTCCGTCCGTGCGCCGGTGACAATGGCCTCGGCGGCTTCGCCGGCGTCGGTTCGAGCGCCGGTGACCGCGCCCGCCGGCGGCTCCGCTCCGGCGGTGGCCGCAACCCCGTCGGGTCCGAGTACGGCCGCGCCGGCCTCCACGACCTCTTCATCCGCGGCGCCGAGGCCGGCGACGACGCCGAGTCTCTCGGCGACGTCGGCCCCGCGACAGCGGCGGCGCCGAGTGCCCCCGGGCGGCTCTTGGCAAGAGGCAGCGTGAGGGCCTTGGGTCGGCGGTCGGTCCGCCACCCAAACGACAACCGTACCGGTAAGCGTTGCTTCCTTCTCGTCTTTCCTTCTTTCTTGTCTTTCGGTTTGTTGACTTGCGCGTCCCGCAGGGGTCCGTTGGCCGGGGCTCGGAAGCGGCTGGCCCTAGGGTCGGGGGCCCCGCTGCGCCATCCCCGGCAGCCCCTCGGCCGGCAAGCACCGTGGGGGCGGCCGAGACGGCGGCGCCAACTACGGCCATGGTGACGGCGGCTGCCGGCTCCGCGCCGTTCCCGCCATGGTGACCGATCAACTCGGATGCCCCGGTGGTCGCAAAAGTTTAGGAACTTTTTCCCGTAAACCGCGTACCGTTGTCGGTGATGATTGTGTTTGGGACTCCAAACCGATGCACTATGTCGTTGAAGAATTTTACGGCCCGGTCCGAGTCGATTTTGCCTATCGGCCTTGCCTCAATCCACTTGGAGAACTTGTCCACGGCGACAAGCAAGTGGGTGTAACCTCCCGGTGCCTTTTTGAACGGGCCGACCAGGTCTAGGCCCCACACGGCAAACGGCCATGTTATGGGGATGGTTTGCGTGGCCCGGGCCAGCTGGTGTGTTTTACGTGCGTAATGCCGACACCCTTCGCAGTGCGCACGACTTGTTCGGCGTCGGCGATCGCGGTCGGCCAATAGAAGCCATGTCGGAAAGCGTTGCCAACGAGACTTCGTGGTGCGGCGTGATGTCCACACGTTCCACCATGGATGTCCCGAAGCGGCCGCTTACCCTCGTCGAGAGGGACGCAGCGTTGGAGGACGCCGGTGTGCCCCTTTTGTATAACTCATCGCCGATCACGACAAAGGTTTTGGCGCGTCTGGCGAGGCGGCGCGCTTCCATGACGTCGGGGGCAATTTTTGCCGCAACGGATAGTCGAGGTAGGGCTGCCGCCGTCATCTCGCCGACTCGGGCGCAGCCCCCGAGTCGCCTTCAGTGGTCGGGAGTCGGATCGACCGGACCCGCCGTGTCGTCGTTGGCGCCAAGCTCGACGACCAGGACCTCCGCGGCCTCGATCGGAGCCGGCTCTTGTTCTCCCTTTGCGGGTCGGCCGCCGTTGGCTCCTTGATAGACGGCTCATCCCGGTCGTGAGCAAAACGCCTTCCGGCGTTGGCAGCCGATTGGATCCCATCTTGGCTAATGAGTCGGCCGTTTCATTGTCCCGCCGAAGGACATGTTTGACTTGGAATCCATCGAACTTTTCTTCAAGACGGCGGATCTCGCTGCAGTAAGCCGCCATCTTCGGGTTGGTGCAAGTTGACTCGTTCATCACCCGATCCACGACGAGCCGGGAATCGCCGAAGGCTTCGAGCCTACGGATCCCCAGTGTCAATCGCCGCCTTCATGCCGTTAGCGTGGCTTCGTACTCGGCCACATTGTGAGAGGCTGGAAAGTTGAGTCGGATGACGTATTGCATGCATGCACCTCTCGGCGAGATGAGCTGCCATCCGCCGCCGGCACCCCTCTTCGTGAGGGAGCCATCAAAGTGCAGCCGCCAATGATCCGTTTCGCCCGAACCACGAGCAATCGGGCCTCTCGTCCACTCGGCTATGAAATCTACCGTAGTGTGTGATTTTATGGCGGATGGGTGCGTGTACTCTATACCCTGGTCCATTAATTCTAGCGCCCACTTCGAGATCTTTATCGCTACCTCCGGATTACCCAAGATTTCAGCAAGCGGGAAGGAGGAGACGATCGTTACCGGATGAGAGTCGAAATAGTGCCGAAGCTTGCGCCGAGTGACGGTCGCCGCGTACAACACCTTCTCGGATCTTCGGCCACCTTGTCTTGCGATCGGAGAGGACTTCGCCGACGTAGTAGACCGGCCGTTGCACCTTGAGCGCCTTTCCCGGCTCGTCACGCTCCACTACCGGCGCCGTACTCACCACCCGATTTGTTGCAGCTATGTAGAGCAAGCAAAGGCTCCTTCTCGACCGGCGAAGTCAAAATCGGGGCGCTTGAAAGTTTGGCTTTGAGGTGGTCGAGGGCCTCCTGCGCCTCGGCTGTCCGGACGAAGTTGTCCGACTTCTTGAGCGGACGGTAAAGTGGCAGCCCCTTTTCTCCGAGCCGGGAGATGAAACGGCTTAGCGCCGCGAGGCAGCCGAGCAAGTCTTTGCACGCCCTTTACGTTTTTTATCGGCCCCATCTTCGCGATGGCTTCGATTTTCTCGGGATTGGCTTCGATGCCACGCTGCGAGACGCCGTATCCCAAGAGCATCCCCTTCGGGACCCCAAAGACACATTTCTCGGGGTTGAGCTTGACCTCGTTGGCTCTCGACCGCTGGAACACGGCTTCGAGGTCGGCGACTAGATCGTCGGTCCGAGTGGACTTGACTACAATGTCATCCACATATGCCCGCACAATGCGTCCGATGAGGTTACCGAAACATTTGATCATGCAGCGTTGGTATGTGGCTCCCGCATTTTTTAACCCGAACGGCATAGCGATGTAACAAGACGTGCCGAAGGGTGTGATGAACGCGGTGGCCTCTTGATCACCAATCCTTAGCGGAATTTGATGATAACCCGAATAGGCATCTAGGAAACACAGGGTTTCGCACCCCGCGGTCCAGCTCAACTATCCGGTCTATGCGAGGCAAGGGAAACGGATCCTTTGGGCACGCCTTGTTGAGACTCGTGTAGTCAACGCACATTCTCCATTTCCCGCTTTTCTTCCTTACAAGTACAGGGTTGGCAACCCATTCGGGATGGTACACCTCTTTGATGAAGCCGGCGGCGAGGAGCTTCGCTAACTCTTCACCGATTGCCCGGCGTTTCTCCTCGTCGAAGCGGCGGAGTCGTTGCTTGACCGGTTTCGATCCCGGCTTGATGTTGAGGGAGTGCTCGGCGATGTTCCTAGGGATTCCCGACATATCCGAGGGCTTCCACGCGAAGATGTCCTTGTTGGCGCGTAGGAACTCGACGAGCGCGCTTTCCTATTTGTCGGAGAGCGCAGACCCGATGATGACCTTCTTCCCCTCGGGGTCGGCAGGGTCGAGGGGCACCATCTTGGTGTCTTTGGCCGGCTCGAAAGAGCCGATCGCCTTCTTTGGGGTCGGCGTGTCCTCCGACTCCAAAGTCGCGACTCGTGGGAAGTCGGACTTGTTGATGAGCGCCGCAGCCAGCTCGCAAGCACTCCACCTCGCACTCGTAAGCACGCTGAACCGACGTGTTCACAAGTGATGATCCCCTTCGGACCCGGCATTTTGAGCTTGAGGTAGATGTAGTTGGGAACGGCCATGAACTTCGCGTAACATGGTCGCCCGAGGATGGCGTGGTACGCGCCGGGAAGTCCACCACGTTGAAGGTGAGGGTCTCGGTGCGGTAGTTGATCGGCGTGCCGAAGGTGACGGGCAAGTCGATTTGCCCAAGCGGCACAGCTCGTCTTTCCGGCACAACCCCGTGGAAGGGCTCGCCCGATGGCCGGATCCGAGAGCGGCCGATCCCCATGGCATCAAGAGTCTCTCGCATACAAAACATTCGGACCACTACCCCCATCCATCGCACCTTAGTCGGCCGTTTGTTGCCAACGATGGGGTCGACGACGAGCGGGTAGCGTCCGGGTCGGGGAACGCGCTCGGGGTGGTCGCCGCGGTCGAACGTGATTGCCGCGTCGGACCACTTGAGGTAGGTCGGGGTCGCAGGTTCGGCGGCGTAGACCTCGCGCCGCTCCCGCTTCGGTGTCGCCCGGAGGAGCCGGTCCCCCGCCCCCGAAGATCATGAGGCAGCCGGTGGTTTGCGGGAAACCGCCGTCCGCGTCCTGTCGTCGCCGTCGTTCTTGGGGCCGGGGTTCTTGGGGTCGAACTTCCTCGCCTTCGTGCCCGGGAACTTGAGCATCAGCCCGCAGCCCTTGAGGGCGTGGTTGACGGGTCGGCCGTGGTTGGGACACGGCGCCTCCAACGATCTTCTCGAAGTGCCGGCCCTTGCCGCCGTCGTCGCCAGCCGGCTTCTTCGCCTTGCGCTCGGCGGCGGCGACGAGTTGGTGTCGCGGCGGTACCGGTCGCCGCTCTTCCTCTCGCTTCGCTTCTTGTCATGCGGGAGGACGGGCCCGCACCGAACTCTCGTTCCGCTTCGCCTTGCCCTTGGCTCGATGAAGGAGGGCATCCACGGCGTCTTCTCCGGAGGCGTGGCTGGTTGCCACGTCGAGTAGCTCCTTGACAGCTGCGCGGGTTGTTGCGGCCGAGCTCATGCACCAGCCCTCGTTGTTGGTGCCGGCGATGAACGCCGAGATCACCTCTCGCGTCGGCGAGGTTGGGGAGCGTGTTGCACTTGCGGGAGAAGCGCTTGACGTAGTCCCTCAAGGACTCGTCCGCCCGCCGCCGGCAGGTCCCGAGGTCCCACGGGTTCCCGGGCGCGTGTACGTGCCCCGGAAGTTGCCGATGAAGGCCTCCTCCAGGTCCCACCAATCGTGGATCGAGCCCTCCGGAGGTGCTCGAGCCACATCCCGGCCGAATCGGCCAAGAAGAGTGGTAAGTTGCGGATGATGAACCGCTCGTCGGTGGCGCCGCCGGCTTGGCATGCCGTGCGGTAATCCTCCAGCCATAATGCGGGGTTCGTCTCCCCGTTGTATTTGGTGATGCTGCCGGGGGCCGGAATCGCCGGGGCACCGGAACCCGCCGAATGGCAGGCCCAAAGGCCTTGGGCCCCGTCATAACCGGAGGTTTGTCCTCCTCCGGTCGAACCGTCCTCCGCGCCGGGGCGTACCCGTGGTCCTCGGCTTCGCGCCTTGGAGCGCGGTTTTGTTCCCGACGCCGGCGGTCGTGGTATCGCGTGCGTCGCGCGACTCGCCCATCCGCCGCCGAACCGACGGCGAGTTCCCTGCTCCGCTTTGCTCGCCGGTTGGGTGGGCCGAACCGTTCGGTCCCCGGGCCGGCTTGGCGTGTGGTAGGAGGCACCGGCCTCTTTCCGCCGCGCGGCGGAGCTTTGCTCACGCTCGGCCCGTTGGACGGCCGCTAAGTCCAGGAGGTTTCCGACCTCCTCTTGGATCCTCCGCCGGTCCTCGTCGACCGGTTGCGGAAGCGCGCGGATCGCTGTCGCGGCCGCAGCCCACGTTCCGGTCGGGCCTCTCGTACCCGGGAGCGAGGTGGTTTGCCTCGTCCAGGATCCTTCTTTGGGCTTCGCGCCCACGCCGGCGAGCGAGTTCGCGCTGCGCCCGGCGCCGCGCCACCTCGCACTCGAGGCGTTCGCGCTCCTCCTTTAATCGCCGCTCGGTCTCTCGCGACCTCGCGTCGGCGTCGGAGCAGCCGCTCTAGGTCGTCCTCCTCCCGGGCTCGGGGCTTCCCGGAGGGGTTTGTTGTTGTGGCACCGCGGCGTGCGGCTGTGCGTTCCTCGCACCGCCGGCGTTCACCGCCGCGGACGGCGGCGCTACCCCGGCCGGGAGTCCGGCGGCCGCCGGGGCCGCACGGCCCGTGTCGTTGATGCCGTCGGTGTCGCCGGTGTCCCCGTCCTCCACCATCATACACTCCCGCGAGGGGTGGTGGCTGCCGGTATCGGATCCACCGCCGTAGTCCGTCATGCCCGCGAGCTCCGCGCCGGCGGACACGGCGGGAAAGTGGTGTGGAGACCGGGAGGTCGGCGGGAGAACGCGCGACGAGCTCCCGGCTCCGGTCACGATGAACTCCGTGCTCCCGAAGGTCACGAGGGCGCCTCGAGTCCGGGCCGACGGTGTGGCTCGCCATCTTCAAGATCGTCGAACGCGTCGAGGTCCCCTTCCCGGCGCGCCAACCGTCGGTGTTGTGAAACCGGCCGACAAGTAAATTTGTGTTTGGAGGGGATCGACGCTACTACTCGGATGGGCCTTGGATGATTTAGGAGAGCGTGGTTTATACCGGTTCGGGCACTTGAAGCCCTACGTCCGGCTTCGAGGATTGTTCGTGTTTCGCCTTGTGAAAAGAGCTACAAAGGAGGCGAGGGAGGAGGGTTGCTCCAAGCCTCTGTTTGCAATGTGCTCTAGAGGTGTGTCGATGATTTCGATTAGCTCGATCCGTGGTCTCCCCTTTCTTGCGTGTGTGTGGGGTCCCTTTTATAGTCCAAGGGCCAGGCCACTTACAGGTGGGGTCGAGTTACTACCTATCGTCCCAAGCGGGGTCGGGGCCGTCGTGCACTACCCTCGCTCGCATGCGGGCCGCTTTGGGCGCTCCGGTCGTGCGGCGTACGGTTAGTCTTGATTGGTAGCGCCGGAGTCAATGCCACGCTCGTCACCGTGGCAGCCGTCCCGTCGCATGGCGGTCTCCATCCATCACTCCCGTTCATCATGGCTCCGGCAGAGATGGTGTTGACGCCTCCGTCTTGTCATCGTGCCGTGGGTGTCGGCGACGCGTGAAGATGAGACAAGAGGAGCTGCGCTGATCTCACCCAATCCCCGTGGATTGGTGAGTTCCCGAGCGGAGTTATGGCGATCCCTCGTTCACCCGTGAGGCTTAAGCCATTTGCCTCCGAGTCGGGCGAGGCGGGGATCGCCGAGCCCGCCCGAGTCCCGAGTCGGGCGGGCGGAAGTGGTGCACCTGCCCGACCCGGAGTCGGGCGAGGCGGAGGCCGCGGGCCCGGCTTTCGTAGCCTTCGTAGGCCTAGGCGGATGCCGTTGGTCGCCCACGGACAGATACATGTGCTATTGTCCCATCAATCGCCTCGGCCTCCGTCCCGGCCACAGGCCATCATGGGCTTGGTAATGATCACGCCGCTCCGCAGCCTGAGCTAGCGCTAGCGTGCGGCGCCGCGGAACGGGACGGGTAGGTACTGCGCCGGTCACATCACGTCATGTTGGTGAAACGAGTTCCCGTGCGCCGTAATTGCGCCTACCGGCCTGCCGCAACTCCTCCCCTATCCGGTGGGTGAGGTCGCTTCTCCGCGAAGCAAAGGCAAACGCGGCAGGGATTGCGGTCCCACCCGACGCCGAGCCGGGCGAGGCGGAGATCGTGGGCCCGCCCGACCCAGGGTCGGACGAGGCGGAAGTCGTGGACCTCGCCCGACTCGGGCTCGGGCGAGGCGGAAGTTGTGGACCTTGCCCGACTCGGGGCTCGGGCGAGGCGGAGGTTTCGGGCCCCACTCCCGTATCCTTTACGCGTACAAGACGGAGCCGTTAGCCGATTAAGTACCCCGATTAGGGTTCCCTAATCTAGGTACCCGACACTCCTGGAAGCTGGATTCATCGGGGAGGTCACGCATCCCACATGGCTGGCCAACCCCGTGGTCGTGCCCAAGAACAACGGCAAGATGCGGATGTGCGTGGACTACACGGATCCGAACAAGGCGTGCCCGAAGGATCCGTTCCCGCTGCCCCGGATAGACTCCGTAGTAGACTCCACCGCAGTCGCGACCTGCTTTGTATGTTGGATGCGTACTCCGGGTACCATCAAATTTGTATGGCTAAGGAGGACGAGGAGAAGACTGCTTTATGACTCCCGCAGGGAGCTTTTGCTACGTGAGCATGCCTTTTGGACTGAAAACGCAGGCCCCACGTTCCAACGAGCCATGCGCCTCACCCTAGAGTCGCAGATCGGGAGGAATGTGGAGGCGTATGTCGACGACCTAGTCGTTAAGAGCCGCAAGGCGCCATCCCTCCCGTTCGACTTAGAGGAGACCTTCTCCAACTTGCGCCGCAACCGCGTGAAGCTCAACCCGGAGAAGTGCGTCTTCGGCGTACCCGCGAGGAATCTACTCGGCTTCTTGGTCTCGCACCGTGGGATCGAAGCAAACCCGGAGAAGATCCGGGCCATCGAGCTAATCCGCCCCCAAGGCGACTCAAGGATGTACGGCGCTTGGTCGGGAGCATGGCGGCCCTTGGCCGATTCATTTCGCGCTCGGGTGAGCGTGCTCTTCCCTTGTTCAAGTTAATGAAGAGGGCGGACAAGTTCAAGTGGACGCGGGAGGCCGATGAAGCCCCGCTACTCGTCCTCGGCGCTACCGTCCTCGGCGCCCGTTCCGGTCGCCCGGAGCCGGGTGAGCCATCGCTCCTGTACATAGCAGCTAACCCGCAGGTGGTCGGCGCGGCCCTAGTGGTCGAGCGCCCGGAACAAGCGCCTCACGACTCACGGCGAACCGGCAAGCGTCGGCGCCTCGATGGCGTAGAGGCGGCGGCCCCGACGTGCTCGGGGGCTCCGGCTCCGATCGGCTCGCGACTCCCGCACCACCCGGGGCTGCGGCCTCCACTCACGAGCACGGCTTGCGACACGGCCACCTCGGCCTCTCCGGGTGAACCACTCGGCGGACGGCGCGACGCGGCCGGCGCGTCAACTCCCACGAGCGTCGTGGCTCTCGGGCTTCACCCGGGGCTCCGGCTCCGACCTCGTCGCTGCGTTTGGGTGAAGCCGAGACCACAAACGGAGAAGCTGCAACGGGCGCGTCGATCCCACCCCACCCGGGGCTCCGGCTCCGACCACGCTCCAGGACATAGGTGGAGTGGGATCCGCCCCGATTACCTCCGGCATCGGCGCCACGGCATTCCCACTTCGCTCGGGGCTCCGGCTCCGACCACCGTCGACGGGACAATCGAAGCGGAAGCCGTGGCCAATCCAGCGAGCGAGGGCGAGGCGTGCCCGCCTCACCCGGGGCTCCGGCCCGGCAACTACGACGAACGAGGACGAAGCGGGATCCGCTCCGCCGAACCGGAACCCCGCACCCGGCTCATCCAACGGCCGTATACTTCATCGGCGAAGTCCTACGGGACGCAAAGACCCGGTACCCGCAGCACCGGAAGATGCTCTACGCGGTGCTTATCGCATCCCGAAGCCGCGACACTACTTCCAAGGCCATCCCATCCGGGTGGTGACGACGGCGCCGCCGGAGACCATCCTCCGCAACGTGGAAGCGACCGGACGGGTGGCTAAATGGGCCGTGGAGCCGGGAGAGTTCGACTTGACCTTTCTCAAGCACGCACATCATCAAGATCCGGGCTCTAGCCGAGTTCGTGGCTGTGTGGACACCCACCCCCGAGGTCGAGCGCGACGAATTGAGCACCCGGGTGCAGCAGCATGACGCACCCGGCGACCACCGGACAATGTTCTTCGACGGCTCCCTCACACCCAATGGCGCAGGGCAGGGGTGCTCCCGTTATCACCGACCGGCGACGAGCTACGCTACGTAGTCCAGCTGCACTTCCGATGCACGAACAACATGGCGGAGTACGAGGCACTCTTGGCAGGGTTGCGAATCGCCGCCGACCTAGGCGTCGGCGCCTCTTGGCCAAGGGGGACTCGCAACTCGTCGTCAACCAAGTCTCCAAGGGGTACCGAGTGCAACGACCCGCAAATGACCGCATACCTCGCAGCGGTCGGGCGGATGGAGAAGAAATTTGACGGCCTCGAAGTGCTTCATGTACCCGGGGCGACAACCACATTGCCGACGAACCGTCCCGGGTGGCCTCCACTCGAGCTTCGGTCCCACCCGGGACGTTCATGGAGATCCCGACATCCCCTTCGGCCTCCGACGCCGACCGAGCTCCGGACAGCGACAACAAAGCACAAGCGCACCCGCAGGATCTGCAGCACACGCGGAATAGCGAAGAAGCGCTTGCCACCGAGCCGCAGGACACCTGCTGGATGCGTGACATCATCGGGTACTGCGTGACGACATCCTTCCGGAAGACGACACGGACGCGGAACGCCTTACAAAGGGATTGTAACAGATTTTGTCGGGATCCCGTCGGAATATCCCAAGGAGGGACCGGACCCCCCGGGTGTCCGGGTACTCCCTCCGGGTACTTGTACAGTGCCCCTCTCCCCACTCTATAAAAGGGGGGGGGGGTGCCCCCATTGTAAAAAGGGAGAGACAACAAGCAATACACATAAGCGGGACGTAGGGTATTACGCATCCCTTGCGGCCCGAACCCGGGTAAACCTTCTGCGTTCTTCGTTTGTTCATCTTCCGCGCTAGACGAAGTAAATCCGACCTTTCCCGATCCTATCCGAAAGGAGCCTTGACGAGCCCCCATTTGGAGGTGTACTCACACACCGACAACAGGTATCTTCTTGGAACAGGATTTTTGGGAGGCCACCAGCACCATCGAGCATCTTCAAATCCTAACCCCCTTTATGTTGCAATGTTTCGAATTGTCATTTTACTTGGAGAGTGATTCCATTACCCAGTTTGATGAGTCATTCAATACACTAACCTGGTGGCAAGATCATAAAAGAACATATCCTGTTCCATCAATTATGGCTAAAGACATGATGAATGTCCATGTTTCCACTATATCTTCGGAATCTGCTTTTAGTTTGTGTGGCATGTTAATTTCAGATCGTCGACGAAGCCTAACCCCTGAACATGTTGAGATGTTGTCCCCGATCAAGGATTGGGAGGATGGTGATGCTCGAGTGCAACACAACATGGAGAACAAGGAGCTTGAGGAGAAGATGGCCAATATGTACCTCGATGATCAAGGACCTGGACAATCACAATCTGGTATCATTTGCATCCTTGTATGATCACTTGTCACTTTCATCCATTCTTATCTTGTATTCTGATATTGTAATTGTACCCATTCAATTAGGTCGACCAGGAGTTGGAGAATGGAGATGGAGATCACTAAAAGAGTTGTGGTTGTACTCTTTTTCCCTTTAGGGTTTTATTCTCATGTAGTGAATATGAGGTTTTACCTAGAGGTTTTTAATGAGGCAGCCAATTTTGTCCGTAATTCAACTCTTTTAATAGCTTGGTGATCTCGGACTATGTGAATTGCATTTTTTCTATGTGAAATGTGATCCGAGACTTGAGTCTTGAACTATGTAACTTAGTTAGGAATTTTTATCACTTATCAACCAATTCTGATTGAGAACTTGTGATTGTGAAGATTGAGAAATGAGAACTTGTGATTGTGAGTTGGTGACTGAACACCGAAGATTGAGAAATGAGAACTTGAAGTGTAGTCGTGCTTTGGGCCGGCCCGACACGACAAGCCCGTCGTGCCGTCGGCCGGGCACGGTCCGTATAAATGGTGGCGTGCCGTGCTTGGGCCTAGGCTCGGGCCCGGCGTGCCGGCCCGGCACAACCCGGTACTCTTGGCGTGCCGTGCCGGCCCGATGCCTTCATGGCCCGGCCCATCACGGGCTCGTGCGCGGCTGGCCGGCACGGCCCGAAATTTTCCTATAAGAGAGAGAGAGAGAGAGAGAGAGAGAGAGAGAGTTGGAGTGGCGGTCGAGAGACTTGGTCATTTTTCCGACCCAAAGTTATGTATATACTAGATGATACCCGCGCGTTGCCGCGGCACATTATATAATATAAAGAAAAAATATTTCACAAACACCCGTAAAAGAAAGTAAATAGAAACGGAAAAGACATAGGAATAAAAGGTGGAGTAGTAATAGAGGTATTTGAAGGCAGCAGTTTCTCTACCTTAATTTATGGTGACCGGATAACATAAAGTGACATGAGGATATTGATGCATGGATGGATAGATGGGAGTCGAGGTGATAATCGGGAGTGCTAACTTTCTAGATGACATGTTAGAGATTTGAAAAGTTCAAAAATAGCTCTTAATCGCCAATATTCAATCTTTATCTAATTGTTAAAATTATTTGAGATGATGTGGTGCAACATGGAGCTGGAGAAGTAACATTGAATGACCCTTAATGGGTTGGAGATGATGTGGCGCAACGTGGAGCTAGAGAAATAGCATTGAATGATTCTTAGTGGGTTGCATCTTTTATATATTAGTAGATATGAACGGGTTGATGGGCTTTGAGTTGGGCTGCGAGAGCCACAATGATATCGGGCCAAAGATGATGTCGATTGGCCCGATACTACTGTCACATTTTTAATATCGGGCCCAACATGACGTCATTGTGCCCGCTATTACTGGATTTTTTTAATATCGATCGGCGATGACGTCACAATACCCGCTATTACTGGCCATTTTTAATATCGGACGTCACCGATGTCATCACCACCCGCTGTTATAGTGGAGCTCGTAATAGCGTCATCCACAATGACGTTAGCAACTATGCACTCGTAATAGTGAAAAATTTTCTGCCCGTTATTACTAGAAAATACGAGATGCTATTGCAGGGTTCTTTTGTAGTAGTGTAGGCAGAGCAAGATGACGGGTAACGAACGAAGACCGGCTCCGGAAGAATCTCACTAGAAAATGGATGAACCATGATAGCTTAGCACTTACCGGCCAAGGCTTGGCAGGGACACCTTGGCTTCACGACCGATTTTGCCTTCATGGCGTCAAATCGGGAGCCTCCCTACGCATCCCATCCTGCAGCGATTTGGTGCCTGTTCGCAAGGGATCGAAGCCGAGGGGCTGCGGTGGAGGAGGAAAAGGAAGAGGCCGCGGCGATTCGGTGCTTGTTGGTGAGGGATTGAAGCCGTGGCCATGCGGGTGTGGGGGAGGAGAGGGGCGCATGTGGGAGGAGGAAGAAGGGAGAGAGGCACGCGCCCGGGAGAGAGGAAAAGGCGCGGGAGGAAGAGATAGCGTGCGTGAGCGTTAGCCAAAGATGGCTTATTGGGCGGAGCTGATGCCTGCTGAAAAAAACGGAGGAAGATAGAGCATCTGTTGGTTTGTGATTTTTACCTCATCTTCCATGTATTTAGCTGATCAGTCCTTATACAGTAGTCTGTTGGAGATGCTCTAAGACGGGTATAGCTATCTGAAGCAATTGGATGGTCGAAATAATAGTAATGATGTGGAAGCATGAGAGAAGCGAGAAATATCATTTAGTGATTCTTAGTGGGTTGTATTTTTAATAATAGTGATGGTTGAAATAATGGTTGTGTTTAAAAGATAAGTATATTTGATTTTTTTTCTTTTCTATTTTGAGAAACAATAATAGAAGGGATGAGATTGATACAACAGATGTCATAAATGTCACAATGATATCATTTAAGTGAATCGGTGCTAATTAAATAGATTTAGATCGTGAATAAAAAAGTATATGTTTTCAAAAATAAATATCAGTCATGCACTTTAAGTACGTAGGTCCGCCATACCGAGTTACCAGCAAATTTTAGCTGGGTCTGCCACTGCTCATGGCCTTTGAGCATTATCACTGGGAAATCTTCTCGGTTAATTGGCAATTATATCCATCCAACCCGACATGGCTTTGTAACAGAGGTGCAGTACTTGAGTTTTTCAGGTACATCATTCATTCATACGTGCGCCAGTGGCCACCTAGATTACAGTACATAACATGTAGATGCCAGTCGGCAACAACTTTCGGGTGAAAAGTTTCAGGAGAAAAGATGAAAAGAAGAAACTAATTTGCTGGAGTGACTGAAGTATTGCGGAGTGAATGAAGTCAGAAAGTCTTCATGAAGAACAACATGTATGTGAGCAGATCAATCTCGTAGGGGCAAAAGTCTGGGACCGCCGGTTGCAGGTCCCATGCCGTGGCCTTGGCCGCCGTGTTGTCGTTGCCGTCCAGCGTGTTGAGCACCAAGGAAACCAGACGACTGTCACAGCCCTCCAAGAAGAGTGCGCCGCCGCCCGGGGAGAAACACAGCATCTCCGCGAAACACAACCAGTCGTTGCCATAACCCGTGGGCCGCGCAGCGCCCGTCCCCTCGACACGGCACCGCCTCTCCCAGGCGAACTGCCGGCCGCCGCGTCGCTTCTCGCGGACCCACACGTTTATCTCTCCACGGTCATCAACCGCGATCAGGCTAAGCACCGACGCGGCCTCCTGCTGGGGCCCTGTCGCAGCGTCGTCATCGCGGCTCGCCGCCGGCAGCACCGCGAGGCACGTGTCCCAGCGACAGATAAGCTGCAGCGGCAGCTTGTGCAGCGACGTCCTTTGCTCGCCGCGCCACCGCCAGGAGAGGACGCGACGGCCCTCGGACGTGTTGCAAAGCCAGTTGACCGTGCCGCCCACGACCACGGGGCTAGCGGGACGCCGGCCGGGGCCCGGAGCGATCTCGCAGCCTCTTGCAACGCGGAAGGACAGGACGTTCCCCCAGCCGCCGGCCTCCGAGGAGAAGATCTGCACGTGGAGCGCCCTGGGCGTGTTCTCCGTCAGCTCCGCGACGAGCAGCTTGAACGCCATTGACGGCGCAAAGGGCTGCACGTCGAGCAGCGCGTGGGAGGTGTCGAACACGTCGTGGGGCGGCAGCACGATGCGCTCCCCGTGGTGGGGTTGCACACGGAGAGCTCAACCGGGTACAGGCCGTGGCGCTCCGTGAGGTGCTTCTGCTCGGTCACGCGGCACTGACGCCGCAGGACGAGGAGGGAGCGGCACGACGCCACGGGGAGGTAGGACCCGTGGCGGCATGCGCCGGCGTCGCGTTCCGCCGGCGCGGGCGGGAGCGCGGTCACTGCCATCGCGGGGAAATTCTTCGCGCAGACGCCGGGGGCGGGGACGAACGCCGGCGGGCGACCCTGGTCGTCGGCTTTGTGGTACAGGCCGGTTAGGACGGACGGGATGGAGGATCCGTCCCGGCCATCGCGGAGGAGGGCCCGTTGGAGGCGGCGGAGGAAGGGCGCGTTGAGGATGCCGCGGCGGATCGGCTTGGACGAGGCGGCGCAGCGGACGACGTCGCCGGCGGTGGGGCACCGCGCGACTATCTCGAGCACGAGGTCGTCGGGGAGCACCTGCGTCGACGACCCATCCGCCGCCGCCGCCTTGGGTCGCTTGGCCATCATCGTTACGCCCGTGCACGAGGACGAATGCGTACCTACCACTTGCTTGGTGATCGATGGACAGAAGGGTTCACGTGGGAAGGTCTCGTACGCCGCCGTTTATATGCAACAGCAGCGCGAGACCGATAGGAACGAATCGGACGTGGTCTCTCTGGCCGGGTTCCGGGCGGGCGCCGCGCCGAGAGGACCGTACGTTCCGTTTGCGCCTCCGAAGTCACCCCGCGGAGCACGGCAGATATTTGAAATCCCAACAGATACGCGTTCCAAATGTTAATCTAGTGATATACATCACAGAGATATACTCCAGCGCCGCATTAACGAGTGGATTAAACGGTTAATAGTCCAGTCATCCAGCGCAGCATTAACGGAGTAGATGAGAATGGACACTAACGGCTATATCTCCAGCATGGACACCCCATGGCTTTCGAGCGTCACGTTGTAAAATGTTATGGTAGCTGTTGATTTGTTTCCTCTTTAGCTAATGTTTTTACAGGATGAGATATTCGCAATATTTATTCAAAAATCTTGGGGATTTGTGCATTTACTGCAGGTCCGAGCTAGGATTTGAAAGGCCAATTAGGAAATCTTCGGGATTTATTCATTTACTAGTACTGGAAAATAATGCATATATAAGAAGAAAATCAGAATCGCTTCATCATCATGAAGAGCATGTCTTGCGACCCTCATAGTTGGAGGGGAGGTGGCTGAGTAGGAAAATGCTCGTATCCTCACGCCGGTCCAGCGAGACGCGGGTGCCACTCCCATCGCCTCGACGACCAGTCATGGAATCCTACATTGTTTTTTTTTTCTTAAGAAATTATCCATGACGGTTTAGGATGGATCTTGGAGACCGGAGGATGGATTAAGCTCTGATTGGAACAAATTAACTGGGGCGACTGTGGCAGAGAGCAGACGAGGCGTGGCGGCAGCGGAAACAAGCACCGAACTTGCTCTCCGGTTGTGGTGAGGCCTCTCTCTGCCATGGCGTCGGCGGATGGGTTGGCCGCGACTTAGTCGCCTCGAGCGTGCTGGTGGGTGCTGGGTGGCCAAGCGCTACGCCAAGACACAAAAATTGTACGGCATACGGGCCCAGGAGTATAGCGTTTGATACACATAAGGGGCCCGTATTCCAAATGAAATTGTGGGAATTTGGTTTCACCCTCGAAGTCCATGGCCGCGCAATGTCACCCGCATGTATGACGTGGCGACACGACCAGTTGCCGTCCGTTCCGGTGAGGGCCCTGACCACGACACTGTTGGTAGTACGACGATCTACGGATGACGCCCAGCACCGGCTGGTCGTCCCGCCAGGCAAACGATCTCGTCCCACCATCTGCTGGGGTCGCAACGTGAGGGCAGTTTGACCTGCGACGTCTCGTGCGGGCCGCCGCCGTAGTAGCCGCGCCACCGCCACGTCAGAATGAAGCGGTTGTTCCCGGTGCCCGCGGCGCAGATCCAGTGGACGCCGTCGCCCACGACGGCGGGATTGGGAAAGCTGGTGGCGAATTGACTGTCGCTAGAGGCTACACGGCAGGCCAAAACAGGTCCCCACGCGCCAGCTGCACCAGTCCCGGAGGAGAAGATCTGCACGAGAAGCTTGTCCTTCCATGATATCTTGGCGACGAGAAGCTTAAATGACGGTGCGAGCGGGTCCACGTCGAGCAGGACACGGGTGTCGTCAGACACGACGTGTTGCAGACGGCCGGAGAGCACCCGGCGCTCGCTCGTGGCGGGGTTGCACACGGTGAGCTCCACGGGGTGCGTGTGGACCACGCTGGCCTTGCACTGCCGCCGGAGGACCAGGAGGTAGCGGCGGAACGCCACGGGGCAGTAGGCGCTGAAGCTGCACCGGTTCTGTTTACTGGTGCCGTGGTCCGGGAGCGCGGCCAGCGATCGGGGATAGTTGACGGCGTTGTTGGTGAGGGGCAGGAACACGGGTTGGAGGCTCGGGTTCTCGGCTTGGTGGTACAGGATGTATATGTATGGATGGTTGCCTTTGAGCTGGCGGAGGAAGCCCTCGTTGAGGATGCCCCGACGGATCAGCTCCGACGTGGCGGCGCAGCGGATAACGGCGGCGACGGTGGGGGCACCTCGAGACGATCTCAAGTACGAGATCATCGGGGAGCAGCTGCTCTTATTCGACCTCCTCCTTCCTCATTTTTCTTTCTGTGAGGCCCCATCTCCATCACGATGACAAAATTGGGTGATGAACTGATGATGATAGCGTACGATCGGGAGAGAGGTGGATATATCGCAAGATCGCGGAATGCGCGAGTCCAAATTCGAACAGGTGATGCAGGGAAGGAATTCCTGCATGGAATTGTTTCGAACAGTGATCCTGGGCCTTCACGAGTGGGCGTCCAACTTGTAACAGCCCAATTGTTTCTTGCAAGGGGCTTCGGCGTTGGATTCCGCCCAACGAAAAAGTATTCCAATCCAAAGAAAAGAGCAGCCGCCTTCCTCAACCCCTTCCCGCTTCGATACAAAATAAGTCGGAGTAAATTAGAACACAGCAGAGCAGAGGCTGCACGCATCTTGCAAGAGAACAAGTTACAGTTACATTGAGATGATATATTACGTATAATACACACGGCGCGATGATAACAGCAAGCAAAGTAAAAATGTACAACACAAACCGCACGCTTTTACGCTCTTATTACTTTCGAAACGTCCACACACATTAAGCCAGGGTCGAACGTCGCCCTGGCTGGCACACGAATGCATTCAAGCCCGGGGCTGACCTCGCATTCGTGAATTAGATGGGGATGGCGCTGGTGATGCGCGGGTAAACGACGGTGGCCGGGTGCGACATGATGCGGCGGCCCTTGCGGTGGCGGAACAGGTACACCGCCGCGCCCAGCGGCCACTCGACGATGCCCGCCACCACGAACGCCACGAACCCCACCGTCGGGCCAAGCACCTTGCACCGGCACGGGTTGCTGTGGGTCCCGCACTGCACGCAGATCGGCACCATCGTCTGCTTCTTGTGTTCCCTCACCTGCTCTGCTTCTGCTGATGGTCGTAGCACCAAACCAAGGAACGCTTCGCCTATGCTGTCCTGTCCTCCTGTGTGGTGGATTGTGATGGATGGCTGCGCAGGAATCGAATCGAAACTGGAGGATTTCTACAGGGTGAGGCGAGCTCCGGCCGGCGCCTCGCCGAGCGTATATAAAGCCTTCGCGCCGGCGACGCGTGGCGCGGTCGACAAGGGGTACGTGGTGCGCTGCGAGTTTGTTTTTGCGGAGTTCGGCAGAAAGGTCGGCGTTGAGCCGGTGACTCGTCCTTGCTAGGTTGCCGCCACGCCGACACTGGGAGGGACGGCATCAAATTGAGAGCGGACACGTGCGTGCCCGACTCTCCACAAATGGACCTTTCTGGAACGAGCCTTCCTCCCGTGGAACACCTTAAAATAACTACTCCAATGTGTTGCAGTTTCTGTTCGTAGAATAGAAAATGCTTGTTCCAAGAGAGACGTGACTGGAGGCCGAGAAGTGCTCAGCTGAACTAGAAAGATAATAACGCGGCTATTACCCTTTTGCCAAGTAACGTGGAACTATATTGGAGAATGTTTGGTTATTTGTACAATGTGAGATATAATGTATTGTTTAGAGACAGAAAAAGAAATTAAATATTGCAATTACTCGATGCATCCATTCATCTTACCACCTGATGGTCCATGTCTAAGGATATTACAGAATCTAATACCCCAAAATTTTAAAACCTAAATTTAATTTTCAAATCTTGCCACATGATGGTTCATGTCTAAGGATATTAGAGAGTGCATCACCCCAAAATTTTAAAACCTAAATTTAATTCCAAAATCGTGACTAATTGACGATTCATGATTTTTTTGAAAACAAAACTTCATTAATTAAATAAGCTCGAGAGGAATTTAAATTTTGAAAATTATAAAAGCAATCATGATGAGTGAATGTTTGTTTTATTTCTTCTATTGTCTGTTTGAGTGTTTTGCTCCATTTAAAACTCCAAAAATGAATTCAATCCAAATATAAATACAAAGAAATTAGGAAAAGAATAAAACCTTCTCATCCCCTCCCCGGGCCGAAACTCACCTCCCTTCCCTCCTTCACAGCCCAGCCCAACCGCCCTTTCTTCCTTTACCCCACCGCACGGCTCTATCGACCGAGTCGGCCCACGAACGAGCCCAACCATCTCGGCCTCGAGCACAGGCGAGCGGTCGGGAGCACGCCACGTCGTCCTCCCCACGTCGCCACCGCCCGTGACGCGCCTCGCCACCGCCCCCATACCGGACCCCGCCTCCATCCCCGCTCCCGGACGAGCGTGCCTTCCGGGCCACGCCTCCACAAAGTGTCGCCCCGTGCCACTCCCCGGCACCATGGGACCCGCCGACCCAATCCCCACCCCTCACGAGACCCCGCCTCCATCCCCGCTCCCGGACGAGCGTGCCTTCCGGGCCACGCCTCCACAAAGTGTCGCCCCGTGCCACTCCCCGGCACCATGGGACCCGCCGACCCAATCCCCACCCCTCACGAGCACCTCGTCGTTGCCCGCTTGCCGTGACCGCCCCGACCTATAAAAGCCTAGGCGACGAGCTCCCGCCTCCCCACCGGCGCAAGCGTCGCCACCCTTCCCCTTCCTCCGCCGGGCCGTCCGGTCCGAGGGAATCACTCCCCACTTCCGTTTCTTCTTCGACAATCGTCGCCGCCAAAATCTTTCACCCTAAGCTCCGCCTCCACCTCCTCTTCCATCTCCGCTCCCCCATTAGTTGGCTCCAATGCCGCGAACACCTCCGCGCCGTGCACCGCCGCACGCCGCCGCTTCTCGTCCACGCCGGCCGCCACCGCGCCTCCCCGACCGAGCAGTACCACCGCACGCACTAGTGCACCCCGTGCACGTGCTCGACCCCTCCAAACCCCTCGCTCCCCGCGCGTACACGCAACCACGCCAACACCGTCGTCGCGCTCCACCTTCGGTCACCCGGCTCGTCCTCCCCACTCTGCGAGCGAGCCGTGCACCACTTCCATGTGCTCCGCCTCGGCGCGCAAAGCTCCCCACCGGCCCCAGCCGCGAAACATGACCGCCAACAAGCCTTCTAGCGAGCCACAACCTCACGCCCTGTTCCGGCCGCCATTCACCCCGGTCTCTCTCGGTCATCCAATCTACAGTGCAAGGTCGGGATTAGATCAAGAAATAACCCTTTGCTCCATAAAATCTCCACCCTCCATCCACGGATCGACGGTCCACGTCACCGTAGCACATACACCACCCCGTGGACTCGGTCCACCGCCCCCATACACCCAATCCACAGCTTTTTCGATATAAAAATAATTCAGAAAATCTCGGAAAACCCCAAGTCCCTACCTTTTTACATTTAAGCTCCCGAGCTTCTTTTGTATTATATTTGGTCCTAGATTTTTACGTAAAGACCCTCAAGCTTTCTAGAAATTATGTCTTAGGTCCCTAAAATTTTACAAAAACGTACCTCCATACTAGTATGTAATTACAAATACGTCCCTACGACCTCAAAAGTATTTACAAAGAGGTCCGTGGAATTTTTGAAACTCATATCTTTTGATATAGAACTCTATTTCGAGCTCTTCTTGCGCTCACACGACATCCCGACACGAGGAATCTTTTGTCGGCCACCATAATCTCATTCCATCAAGATATTCCCCCTTCACCCCCTTAAATTCCTATCTCCACCGTTCGAAATCTGTTTCCCCCAATGCTTCCGTTGTTGAACTTTTAAGTCCCGACATATCCAAACCAAAGCCCCATAACAGATCTTGCCCTTCTAAACTCCGACCCATCCATGCCACCCACTCGGTATATACCGAACTTTTTGATCTAAATGGATTTTTAATTGAAGCTTGATTGTTTTCTTATTTATTATATTTTCTTTTCGCATTAGCTTCACGTATAGCGGCGGATAATCCGAAGGAGCCCCAAGCAACAAGGACATCAGCAATTAAATTCAAAACAAACACAAGGGGTTACTAGAGCATATTTCAAAAGATAATAATAATGTACATTCCGAAAAGGTTTTCTTTAGTACTTTTCTCTATCAACTCCATATAAATGAAAAGTTATTATCACCAGGATAAGGCATTGTTAATATATTTGTTTTTTCTCCAATGGTAGACACTTTCAATTAATTGAAAATCTAATTTATCTAGTAGCAGCTTCAGAGTTACATGCATGCCATCTATTACTTCTTGATTATTTCTCTCTGTTGTTTCAAATATATGTTAGCTCTCAAAGGCGGAAAATACTCTTAACTACCATGTAATAATATTTCACGAAACATGTAGTTGTTGTCCATTTGCTTTATTAGGAACATCTAAGAACGAAACTCATTTTATGGATAAGGTTTAACCATTTTAGCTAACTGGAAGTCACTTCTGTAATCCATTTAATTTCAACGTCTTCAAAGCTTGTATGGGCATAATGTATTAAAATGCACTCTGTTCACTCAATGTGTCGACCAAGCTATTCTAAGTAAATTAGTGTTTAACTGAAACTTAGATGTTACCATCATAGGAACTGCGAATTAACTGAAAGAGTCAAATGCACTAAAGGTACACGAACTTGTCAAGCCGTATCAAATAGGTCCATGAACTTGTAATCTGTATTTTTGGCTCCCCAAACTAATCAAATGACGTATTACAGGTCCAAACCGTTTCTACAACCCTCTCCCAGACAACTGGCCTGCCAACTTGTCTGTACGACTCTGAGCACAACCTTGAACCCTAACAAAAAGTGCAGAGCCCAAAAATCTTCTAAATGAAAAAAAATTATGGACATCCTTGGGCGACAAAAAAATACAAGGAAGATGGATTCATACTATACACAAGTGGGGGTTCCCTTTTCTGCCGCAACATGGGCACCATCACCGCACTGCAATTGTGATAAAATGATCAATGGCCTAACCATGATCACCGCCGTCAAATCTATACACCCCTAAACCTTCTCAACGATGAGAATGAAGACGTCGGCGAAGTAATCATAGAAAGTTACACGTCTCTTTGCATATATCTGCACATCCAGTGCACTCACGTTGGCCTACCAATCTGAGTAAGAGACATACTGGCAAGCTATGATGGCTGGAGGAACGCCCTAGAGGGGTTTTGGGTCTGTGGTGCACCATTTGATTAGTTTGGAGGTCAAAAAATACAAATTACAAGTTCATGGACCTATTTGACATGGCTTGAGAAGTTCGTGTACCTCTAGTGCATTTCACTCTAACTGAAACTTAAATGTTATAAGCATAGAAATTGCAATAGTACATCTTGGCTTTTGGCTCATGCCATCAAGGTACATGACACAACATGTCCAGGTCCTGTCGGCATACATGCCATCTCATAACTACCACATCACTATGAGGTACATATTTTTTCAAATATGAGCGGAGCATTTCGTTGAACAAATTGCAAGTAGTGGGCACAACAGTAACTGGAGCATGAACAAAGAGTTCGTGAGTGAGGAGGAGGATATGATGGAGATCATACGTCAACATCGGCGAAGCTATGTAGTAATACCCTGGTGCACATGCACTGGGTAAAGAGAATGATTTTTATGGGCATAGTGACATGTGTTCATCCTAACCTTTTTATTAATTAGAGTTAAATATAAATATTGAATCTCTCATTATACTATTAAATATGTCGGACTAGTTGTAGATATATTGTCAAATCATAAATTGAAGTATAAAAATATCAAATTCGACAAATTTATCAAATTTAACAGAATTTAATGAATTTGTTAGAATTTAATATTTTTTCACTTCAATTTATAATTTAACAATATATCTACAACTACTCTGACATGTTTAATACTATAATTAGAGATTCAATATTTATATTTAACCATAATTTATAAAAAAGCTCGGGTGGGCACATGCCCCTATGTTCACCGAAGTATTTTCCCCAGATTAAATGTTAGTTTCAGTGGTAATTGATACATAATCACCATTAGTGCACTCCCCAAATTGTTGATTTATCACTAGAAAAGGCATCATCTATGTATGTTGGCATCATCGTCAGTTTAGGTCTAACTTTGCTACTGTACGTCGAGGCATATGCGGTGAGCTCCCCACCTGCTGCAAGCACACACAGGCCTCGTCGAGATTCTTGCTTTATTCCACGGCTCCTACACCGTCTGCTGACGTGGGATATTGTCAACGCAAGAACTTGCCCTGATTTAGATATGTAAAGATGAGTTTTTAGAGTGAGATGACCGTCATTAGTGTGCCGCCTCATGCATCATAGGGGGCACAGCAACCTTTTCGCTACGAGTAAAAATTCCTAATAAAACAATATCATATCAATTGATCTGCATACAAGTATTATGATTAGAGAGTTATTGAAGACACACAAAACTATGATCTATATATCTTTTTTTACTGCTTGGAAACGATTTTACATGAAATTTGATTGATTCTTCTACGTAGGCAGTAAACCCATAACATATCATATCCCACCATAGAATGGAACCTTTTTTTAAATATAAAATATACTTCTTTTTTTAGGTTGCAACTTTTTTATTCAACCAGCAACCCGGGGGATTGCATAGTTTATTACAAAACTGTGGGAGGGGATCAAACTAGAGGCATGGTTCATCTGGGTCCCTACTCACACCGACGCAAGCTAAGCTCATGTCCACACAATTTTTTTTTATACGCATGTTCACACAAATTACATGACCTAAGCAGAACATAAACTCAACTTGTACAAAATCTAGAATTATATACAAGGGATGGGAGTATGAGACCAAAAGGAGATGAAAGTTCGTGTGGACAGTCAGAAGAGGCTTTACGCGGTGTAAGCCCATTTATCTAAGCCCAAATCGTAGCTTTCTTCTAGGCCAGGCTAGGCCAGCTGGAACTGGAACTGGCCTGCTCTACTTGTGTTTCGGCCTGTTAGGCCCTCAGAGTTTACCAGCTTTGAAAAACAAGTACTAGTACTCTAAGGACATAGGACAACAATAAATAAATAAATAAATAAATAAATAATAAAACAGGTGACCTTAGTTGACCAATTGACCGTTGCCAAGCTTCTAGCAAAGACACTCATCAAGTCTTTCTATTATTTTTTCCGAAAGAAAAAGATGCTAAGCTTTCAGTGTGACGAATGACGATTCTTGATGCTGACAGCCTTGGCCACGAAGGCAGCCATTACCAGTTGCGCTCGACTATGCAGCTAAGAGCATCTCCAAGAGATTATGTATATGACTATCTCTATATTTGAAAATTTTAACAAAAAAACATCATCTAACAAATCTTTTATATGACTCTTTATTTTTACAAATAGCTAAAATCATCAAATGATCATGCTATATGTAGAGAGTCAACATAGCTAGCTATCTCCCGTGAATTGCCCATGAGAGGAGAAGCTTGGCCGAATATGGTACACATGCATGGAGGAAAAAACAAACTTGCTGATGTCATCGTATAAAAAATACATATAAAAAATGTTATAACTTTTAAATAGAAAATCCGAGTTAAAAACTAATTTTACCATTGTATTCGTAATGATGAAAGCTTCGAAACTATACCCCGCTTGGTTATATTTCAATAATTTTTTTCTCAAGGTATTTAAGTGCATGAAGCTTTTTTAACCCTGTAACTATGTTTTAGTGAGTCTGTTAGATTACTCCTATTTTTTAGATGATCTTTTATTTTAGAGAATAGCTAAAAGCATAATTTAGCTAGTATTTTTTTACTACTCTCTTGGAGATGCTCTAAATAGAGACGCATTTTTTCCGGACAGTTGTAAATAAGAATCCACTCTCCAAATGGTGATAATTGATAAACGTTAGTAATAGCAACACGAACTTGAATTCTCCAAATGGCAAAAAAAAACTTGGGATAAGACCTACCCTCTTCCAAGTTCATCACTCCTTAAACTGTTGATGTGCTGCGGAATTACTATAGTTTTAAAAGGCAAGTTGATTGTGGGCAAATAGCAAACCGACGCGTGAACCGTAGAAGGTTCTCTCCTCTGGCGGACTAATTAGCTGGCCTTGCGTACAGTGTACCGCACAGGCGCACACGTTCCAAGTTCATCCTCCCCTTACACCATATACATTTCAAGTGTAACTTCCAATAAAAAAACACTTCAGTTTCTATACAATATGAAGAACGAGTTGGGTTCTTAAAAAACAAAGCTAAAATACAATGAACAGATACATAAAAAGATGAAGCAGGTGAGCTACTGCGAACGCTTTATTTGTACCTCCACTAATTACTTACCTTTTTTTTGTGCGGCACTTACTTGACCAGTTGACCACGCAGGTCATTGCTAAGCTTATGCTAGTAAACACGCTCATCATCTTTTAAAATACTTATCTAACCCCCAACGAAAAGATGAAACTTTTGACAATGATACTAAATGACAATTCTTGATGCTGACAGACTTGGCAGACAAAAGAAGAGACGCAGTTCCTGCCGCAGTTGCACAACAGAATCCATCCACTCTCCGAATGGAGGAAAATAAACTATTCTAGGTAGTGCCCACCTATATACCTTCCAAGTTCGTCTTGATTTGCTTAGTACACTACTGGTGCGGTGCGCGGCAGAAGTTTAGTTTAAAAGGAAAGTTGATTCTGGAGCAAACAGCAGCCCGTAAAGTGTCCAAGGGAACGTTCTGTCCTGTGTTTGCACGCGGATTAATTAGCTGGCTTTGCGTACCGCACATGTCTAATCATTGGAGCCTTTTTGCGCTAGAAATGCCAGGATATATATAATTGAATCCTTAAGTCTAGACCCACTTGCGCCAGCTCACTTCGTGCTTCTTGCTGGCGTACCGTATCATGTCCCTGATCCAAACTTATTTGTACTCTTTTAACAGGGTTCCAGAACCGATCAACGTTTTTCAATTCTTATTACTCTAAACATTCATATGTAGTAACTGCTGCAGCATATTTGGTGCCTAATAACTGCAGAAAGGAAAGGAATGACGCATATATGTCCAATAACTAGAGTGATTGATGTCCAATTCAGGGGAGGTGAGAGCGTACAGTCAGCAATGTCAATCCCTTGCGGCACCACGGAGAGAGAGAGAAACTGAACCGTGTGTGTGCTCGCTTGACGTAACGTGTGTCGAACTCGCACGGCAATTAACATGCAAAAAACGCAGTAGCCGGGAATCCGTGGCAAAGCTAGCTAGTGGTAGTAGTTGTCACATGGCTCGCCGGGGCAGGGACAGGCAGGGCCAGATCGCGGAAGGTTCTTCTTCGTCGTCGCCGCCTTGGCGCTTTATTATTCTTGGAACGCAGGCAGCCCCACCTTTACGCGACCTCGCGCCAACTCCAATGATGATGATGATGGATCTCCTCCTCACGATGCCCGCCCGCCCGCACCGCAACGCCGGAGTTACCTTGACGCGTCGTCGTCGTAGAACGGTTGTGATCTGCGTGGATTGGGCGCGCGCACATGCGGCGGCCGCACCAACCGCGTCGGTGAAGCGCTTCGCCCCGGCTCGGCGCGCATTATTTCGCGCCATCTCCATAATGCCATGGCATGGAGGATCGTCGCTCATGTGGCCGGCCAATTTGACCGGTCCGTGGGCCCGCGGATTAAGGCGCCGCCACATGCTCTTTCGAGCCAAACCTGTAGCGGTGGCAACCACCGGCCTCGCTCGGAAGTCGGAACAACGATCCCGATGGAGCAGTACAATCGTGCTCAACTTCCACTGCCGCGGTAACGGATCCCAACTAATATTCCTCCAAACAAAGCAAGGCGCCAAGGCGGCACACCCGGGGTCGCGTCACATAAGAGGTGGCGAGGGGAGGCTGCAGCTAGTGCGGCCATACTTTTGCCAGCTCTAGCTAAGCACCGATCGCGTAGGATCGTAGCTAGCGTAGCGTGTTAGACTAGTGCGCAGCAGCAGTCCTAGACTAGGCACCTCGCCGTCGTCGGCGCGCCATGGGAGGAAGAAGGGCGGTGATCCTGGCGCTGGCGATCTTCGCCGCCGCCGCCTCCGCGGCCTCCGCGGCCGGCGTCGGGGCGGAGGAGAAGTGCGGCGGGTGCACGCCGTGCGTCGGCGCGGACTGCCCCGTCGTGTACCCGTCGCCGCCGCCGCCGGACCTGCCCCCGCCGTCGCCGTACTACTACTACAGCCCGCCGCCCCCGGCCTACCCCGGCGGGTCAGGCGGCTGCCCGCCGCCGCCCGGCGCGTACATCCAGTACGGGAGCACGCCGCCGGGCAAGGGCCCGCTCTACCCGCAGGACCCCGGGTTCATGCCGTCCGCCGCGCCGAGAAGCGCCGTCGCGGCTAGTGTCGCCGCGTTCGCCGCCGCGCTGGCGGGCGCCTGGGCCTTGACCTTATAATCTGCACTCGCTCCAGGGGGCTGCCGGGCGTGGGCGTCTCTCTCTTCCCGGTGAGCGGCGACGGAGCCGTCAATCGCGCCGGCGTTCCACCATGGGTTTAATTTCCCAGTGTATTTATGCATGCAGACCTGTAATAATCTTACCTTACCGGCCGTATATGTCCCGTAGTCGATCTTGCAATTTAGCAGTACTTATCATGCATGGTTTTTCCTTTTCTTTTTTTCATTTGGCTTTAGCTCTTCGTTCAGTCACTTGTAAGAAATGAATTGCAAAGCAGAATTGTGCAACTAGCAGGATTTCACATCTTCACAAGGTCAACTCATCATGTATCCTTGTGATCTCTGATCTGCTCCGCTCTACTGTTCTGTGGACAACCTGCATGTTGCTGTTCATGGGACAGATAACAGGTTGGTAACAACTGAACATGCGTTTGTCTAGCTCATGGCTGGCCTGTCTGAGTTTGGTCAGGATTGAGCGCGGCCACTCAATTCTTCAGTGTGCAGTGCAGATTATCTAGTAATTCAGGGTGCGCATAATTATCTAGGTGTTCAGTGGCGAATTATACTGTTCTCACTATGCGACGATGTAGTCGTCACTATGTCAGAGAAGCATGAATAGGCAATCCATTGTATGCACTCACGTCCATACTGACGACTCTCATAGTTTTAATTAGTACAAACCTAATTCATCAAATACGGTTCACAACAAGCATGATCACTTCCTTGTAAACCGGCAAAAAGCCCTGTGGTATCTGGCAAGCTTATCATGCTTGGCCCCCTTTTTTGCTGTTTAAGAACTATCACTTGCAAAGAAGAACATGGTCAACCCACGATGTTTCTTGGTGATCTGCTACTGTTCCGAGAGCAACTTGCATGCTGCTGTTCCTGGGGCAGGCAGCAGGCCAAGCCATGAACGTGCGCGTGCCATGGTCAGTAGGCCAGTCTTTTTAATTCTAGGCTCGTCTGTATGGGTTAGGATCGAACATGGAGAGCTCAGTTGTTCCCCCGTGGTCTGCGCTAACTGCCCCCATCACTCATAAGAGGCCTGTATATTGCTCTAATCCGTGTCCAAGTATCAAATTCAGTTGTGCTAAAGCTGGCTTAGCATAAGTGCCGAGCTCATCTGACCAGTTACATCGTCCAATCCAATCCCTCGACATGGAAAAAAGAGTCGCCCCTGCTCCATTTACCTGAAACCTGCCATGGGAGTGGTACGACAGCTCCTTATTAAAATGAAAAGCAGGTGTTCCCTCAAAAATTAAAAACGAAAAGCAAAGAAACAGTCAGATTGAGAAATCTGCCTTTCCTCAGCCCAGAGCGATGAATCAGCGATCTATCTAATCCTCCAAGGCCCATATCCACAGCAAGCACTAGACCGGCTTGGCTTTTCCAACAAACAAAAAAAAAAACTAGACCGGTTGCCACTGGGAAATTCATCGCAAGAGCTGTGGCGAGATAGAATAGAACTGTTGCGCAATCTGGGAAAGAAGAAGATCGCAAGAGCCAAGATGAGGAATACTAACAAGATGGGTGGATGTTATCAAAATATCCGCAGCATGAATTTTGTGCTGTTACCGCTGTATATACTGCACTTACTGAATTTTCTGCTCCTACTCTCATAGTTTGCTTAGTAATGGCTACCTACACAGTTGCAAAACTTTCTTTCCACTATAATAAACAACCAGTCATTACGTTCTCGAAAAATAAACAACCAGTCATTGGACCAGTTACATCGTCCAATTTAAATTGGATGATGAAAATAAAAGCAGAGGTTGTCTCTCTAAAAAAAAATGAAACGCAGAGAAACAGTCTTTCAGATTGAGAAATCTGCCGTTCCTCAGCCCAGCCTGCAGCGGCTCAGAACGATGAATCGTCGAGGCATCTAATCCTCCAAGGCCCGTATTCACAGCAAGGGCAGTCTGGGAAAGTTCGACATCGCATGCAAGAGCCAAGATGAGGAATACACAGGTTCAGGTTGATTCAGTAAGATGGGTGAAGTTTGTGCTCCTACTCTCACAGTTTGCTTATAAGTAGCAATGGCTAGCTACAGCTGCAGAACTTTCCGCTAAAATGAACAGCCAGTGCTAGTCATTTTCTTTCGGGTTGCGACAATATTTTCTGAACCAGAGCCCTACTGAACACTTATCGCTGAAACGTAATCAGAGGCACAAGTATATCAAATGCAACACTAAGGTTGGTGAACTATTTCGCTTTCAAACACATTGTTTCGGTGTTAGATTACAGTTCAGCAGAGCAGGAAGTCCTATAACAAGTTCTTTATGAGGAGCAGAAACTGCTCACCTCTTTCTTCCTGCTATAACAAGTCCTTTATGAGGAGCAGAAATTGTTGAGCCAGTCTCACATTACTCCCTCCATTTTTTATTTGATGACGTTCCGACAGTCTTTCTTAGTTCTTTTCCAATTCATTTTCCCTGTCCTAACGTCAACAATTAACTAATAGAGGAGTATCTTTTTCCACTCAACAAAATCAGAATCATATCAGAAATTTAGTATATGAAAACTTTATCTTTCTTTCTTTTTTAACTGTCTTTGAATATGCAGAATCAATTAACAAATCTGGTATGACGTTTCCCCTTCCAATCAAAGGAATTCTGGCAATTAATTAACAAATACTAGTAAATCTTGCTTAAATTCAAATTGTTCAGACTTTCAATAAAAAATTTCAAACCTACTAGGAATCTGTTCCCCTTTTACCAGCATTTCTTTCTGGCAAAATAAGCTTGACATATTGGATTGAATAGCCAGAACTACAATCTTTTGGGGTCGGAGGGAGTACTAATACCTAGAATTGATTGTTCTAAATAGCTTGATCTGTATGACTGTATGAGTATGATTGTACGTATGAGCATCACCGCTACTGGGCTTTACATGAACCCCCTCAACAAATTCTATTTTTCCACCTCAAGGCTTAGCGGTGAAAGGCTGAAAGCTGGAGCTGCAGATTAGCATCGGAGGAAGAGTAACACCCAAGGAGGCTAACTTGCCGGCCAAGGAGGCCCGGAGTCTTGCCAAAGGTCAAACTAAACAACGGCGTTCCCAGCCGCGCGCCCCCACCGATGGCTGCGGTTCGTGGAGCCGGGCGTGTGGCGGCGCCCGGCGCCGCCGCCACGCTCCTATAAATCCAGCCCCAGTGCAGCGGCCTGGGGTCTTAGCGCCTCACCTGTCGCCGCGCCACTTTCCCGCCTTCCTCACTTTTGCCCCTTTCGGATTGGGAGGCGAGGCGATACCCTAAGGTTCGTGGCCTTCCTTTCATTCCGTTTCTCTCGTAGATTGAGGTGCCGGATAGGGTAGCTATGAAGCCTATGATTTCGTAGCTAATTTAAGCCGTTCTACACAGATGCGAAGAAATTTTGGTCAGCTCTAATTGCACACACCTTTTTTGATCAACTAGAATTTTGGGCCTGATCGGTTAAGATTATTAGCTGCGGTTGTGGCTGTCTGTGCTGATTTGTACTCTAGTTGCTGTCTAGAACAGCCACAGCGGAAAATCATCTGGGTCACCTGTGTGTACTCTAGCATCGAATGTTGGCTTGCTGCCTTTTGGAACTAGAGTATCCAAATTACGGGGTTTTGCTAACCCCTAATAGATTCTATCACTCGGACGGTCAGTATTTAAGAGCCTTAGTGAGCTGAACTTTTGCCTTTTGCCTAGTTTGTGTTTATTCATATGCCTTATATTTATACGGTCAAATTGATTTTTATGTTCACTCAAATGTGTCAGTAAGAGTAGTGATCAATTATCTGAAACTTTGCCTAGTTGTGATCAGTAAGAGCTTTTGCCCTTTGCCTAGTTTGTGTTTATTCAATGCCTTAAATTTATACGGTCAAATTGATTTTTCTGTTCACTCAAATGTGTCAGTAAGAGTATTGATCAGTTATCTGAATTTACCGTCCATTTTGCCATGCTACCATCTAATATGTTTTTCATTTTCTGAGTATGGTTGTATAGATCATGGAGTGCTAGTAATTATCATTACGGTGCAAGGAAAGAGTAGATTTGAATCACTTGACTGTGTTTCATGTGCAGATTTGTTCATCAATAAGACATCCATTCGTTTATCTAGATTCTTATGTGGATTTAGCTTGAAACTTTGATTTTTTTATTGAGAAATGACTCCAGAGGTAGATCTATTTATGTTTTATTATTGTGGTACTAGTCTCCCACCTAGCTTCATCTCGTCGATCGTAATTATGCTGCTTTGCTGATATGAACTTGCCTCTAACCCGGTGATCGGTCTGATACTATTCTAAGTGTGATTCATAAGTGAGCTCTGTTTGAGTATGATGTGTTATCCGCTTTGCAAAAATCTGTTTGAGTATGTTGTGTTATCTACTTTACATTTTTGCATCGAATATAATTTTCCATTGATTCAACTGCATCTGTTGGATTTTGGGTGATATCTTGTCATATGGTGGCATGTTTTTTTTGTACCAATTATAAGTTACACTCATTCCTACATTTTGTTTAAAACTATTTAATAAAGTGGTATATAATAATCAATAGTCACACTAGTTCTTTAAAAATGAATGATCAAAGTTTTATGTCACCATGCTCTGCTGCCCTCCCGAGTCTTGATGTTTCTTTGTGATCTTTCTTTTGGTAGAGTGAAGATTTGTTCATACTGCCATAGTTTTTCACACTGTTCTTGTTGGATTCTAACTTCAAGGTTTCTCATATCAGGAACATATCCTTGGTGTTATTTGAGAGCAGTAAAGATGGTGAAGTTCACAGCCAAAGAGCTTCGAGCCATCATGGATAAGAAAAATAATATTCGCAATATGTCTGTTATTGCTCATGTGGACCATGGTATGCCCTTTGTATACATGCTGAATTGTTGTGCTTAGTTTTGCAGAGCCTGTTCATGATGCTATATTTCTTATGCTAAGAATCATTGATCTTGTTGTAATGTTTCATGAATTTTCATCTGTTTATCTTAGCAAAATGCCCACAAAGTTCATCTTGACTAGGACATATGCATTATCATCTGTTTCATTTTTATCCTTGCTTGTTATATATCTTCATGAAATGATCTTTTATCCTATCATTATCTGTGTGGTCATTTAAGATGCTTTGATTTACTATCTGTTTTGTTCTAGGCTATTTTTTTATCCCTTTAAATTTCCTGCAGTTTTGATTGAGCACATAAGCAATGTTCTATTTATGAAGTATTTATCATATGTTATTTACCATCCACAGGCAAGTCTACACTTACAGATTCTCTTGTGGCGGCTGCTGGGATTATCGCCCAAGAAGTTGCTGGTGATGTTCGTATGACTGATACTCGTGCAGATGAAGCAGAGCGTGGTATTACAATAAAATCAACCGGTATCTCTTTGTATTATGAGATGACTGATGAGTCGCTCAAGGCGTACAAGGGTGAGAGAGATGGGAACGAATATTTGATCAACCTTATTGACTCACCTGGGCACGTTGATTTTTCATCAGAGGTTACAGCTGCTCTTCGCATCACTGATGGTGCACTGGTGGTGGTTGATTGTATTGAAGGTGTCTGCGTACAGACTGAAACTGTGCTCCGCCAAGCCCTTGGTGAGAGGATTAGGCCTGTTCTTACTGTTAATAAGATGGACAGGTGCTTCCTTGAGCTTCAGGTTGAGGGTGAGGAAGCCTATCAAACTTTCTCTCGTGTTATTGAGAATGCCAATGTTATCATGGCAACATATGAGGATAAGCTCCTTGGTGATGTCCAAGTCTACCCGGAGAAAGGAACTGTCGCTTTCTCTGCCGGTCTTCATGGATGGGCCTTTACCCTCTCTGCCTTTGCCAAGATGTATGCATCCAAGTTTGGAATTGATGAATCTAAGATGATGGAGAGACTTTGGGGTGAGAACTTCTTTGATGCATCCACAAAGAAATGGACCACCAAGAACACTGGCTCTGCTACTTGTAAGAGAGGCTTTGTTCAGTTCTGCTATGAGCCAATCAGGAAAATCATTAGTACCTGCATGAATGATCAGAAGGATAAGTTGTGGCCTCTGTTGCAGAAACTCGGTGTGAACTTGAAGGCTGATGAGAAGGAGCTTATGGGCAAGGCTCTTATGAAGCGTGTTATGCAAACATGGTTGCCAGCCAGTACCGCACTGCTTGAGATGATGATATTCCATCTCCCTCCTCCCTCCAAGGCACAGAAGTACCGTGTGGAGAACTTATATGAGGGACCTCTGGATGATATCTATGCAACTGCTATAAGAAACTGTGATCCGGAAGGCCCTCTCATGTTGTATGTTTCAAAGATGATTCCGGCATCCGACAAGGGCAGATTCTTTGCCTTTGGGCGGGTTTTCTCAGGAAGGTTGCAACTGGCATGAAGGTTCGAATCATGGGTCCTAATTATGTTCCTGGTCAGAAGAAGGATCTGTATGTGAAGAGTGTCCAGCGTACTGTAATCTGGATGGGAAAGAGGCAAGAATCTGTTGAGGATGTTCCTTGTGGCAACACTGTTGCTATGGTTGGTTTGGATCAGTTCATCACAAAGAATGCTACTTTGACAAATGAGAAGGAGGTTGATGCCTATCCAATCAGAGCGATGAAGTTTTCTGTGTCTCCTGTTGTTCGTGTTGCTGTTCAGTGCAAGGTTGCCTCTGATCTTCCCAAGCTAGTCGAAGGTTTAAAGCGGTTGGCAAAGTCAGATCCTATGGTTCTCTGTACAATCGAAGAGTCTGGCGAGCACATTATTGCTGGAGCTGGAGAGCTTCACCTTGAAATTTGCTTGAAGGATCTGCAGGAAGACTTTATGGGTGGTGCTCCAATACATGTTTCACCTCCGGTTGTTTCCTTCCGTGAGACTATTTTAGAAAAGTCTTGCCGTACTGTTATGAGCAAGTCCCCTAACAAGCATAATCGTCTCTACATGGAAGCTCGCCCAATGGAAGAGGGACTGGCTGAGGCTATTGATGAAGGTCGTGTTGGTCCACGTGTTGATCCTAAGGTGCGGTCCAAGATCCTTTCGGAGGAGTTTGGGTGGGACAAAGATCTTGCCAAGAAGATTTGGTGCTTTGGACCTGAGACCACAGGTCCTAACATGGTTGTTGATATGTGCAAGGGAGTACAGTATCTGAATGAAATCAAGGATTCTGTTGTGGCTGGCTTCCAATGGGCATCAAAAGAAGGTGCGTTGGCTGAGGAGAACATGCGTGGCATTTGCTTTGAGGTCTGTGATGTTGTTCTCCACGTTGATGCTATTCACAGGGGTGGTGGTCAGATAATTTCACCGACAAGGAGAGTCATCTATGCTTCTCAGCTCACAGCTAAGCCAAGGTTGCTAGAACCTGTCTATCTAGTGGAAATCCAGGCGCCTGAGAATGCACTTGGAGGTATTTACAGTGTTCTAAACCAGAAGAGAGGACAGGTGTTCGAGGAGATGCAGAGGCCTGGCACCCCACTGTACAACATCAAGGCGTACCTTCCTGTCATTGAGTCCTTTGGTTTCTCGAGTGCACTTAGGGCTGCAACCTCAGGTCAGGCGTTCCCTCAGTCTGTGTTTGACCACTGGGACATGTTGGCTTCTGATCCTTTGCAGGCTGGTTCGCAGGCAGCACAGCTTGTCTCAGAAATCCGCAAGAGGAAGGGGCTGAAGGAACAGATAACCCCTCTATCTGAGTTTGAGGACAGGCTATAAATGTTGGTCTCACACTGTTGCTATTCCTTTTTCTTATATACCTAGCAATGTCTAAAGGTCTTTTTCGTGTTGTTGATTTTTAGTTTTCAGTGGCATGGTTTAAGTTTTAAACATAATGGCGAGCTGCTGAGTTTGTATTGTGCTCTGACGGCTGTAGTAAATGTAACCTGCACAGCATGTACTGTTTGTGGTTAAATGGTAGTTTTGTATGATACCGCTTGTATTTTCTTATGTTCGCATGTTTGATTTGTATTTTCTTATGCTTGTATTTTTTTGTTTTGATAGCGCACTCTTCTTTCTCGGTTTATGATTCAGCCTTGATTTATCCTGCCTGGCTGATATGTACATCACTTGATCTGGACGACCGGATGTGTTTGGGTGACAGGTTCTAAAATCTGTCACATTTCTAGTCTACTGTCAATATACTTGGTTTCAATATTTTGTATCTGGTGCGCTGTATTCATTTCATCACATATACTGCTCTGTTCATGATGCAGTCTTGATCTGTCCTAGATTTTGTTTTACCGTCTCAGCATGTGAGGAGCTTCTTCCCTGCTCGTGGAACAGCCTTCTGCTCTGTTATAACAGTTAAATTCTAGTCCCTAATCATCTACTCGTAAATGTGCCTGTAGTGATGCAAAATATTTCACTCTTATCAACTCCCAATAAACAGGTTAATGTCTTAAGAGTAAATTTCATAAAACCCCAGGTTTTATGGTCCTTGTATCACAAAACCACATGTATTATGGTCGGTGTCACATAATCCTGGGTTTTTTGTCATATTGTTTCATATAGCCCCACCCCTATCGAAGTAGTATGAATATTGGAGGTATATCTAACTTTCATGTGAGAAGATAAAATTGTCATGTATTCAACTTGATGATTTCGTTGATTAATTCGACCATAACACATATGTCATGCAAGAAAAAGTTAGAATCCATAAATCATATTTGCAGTCAATTCTGGATAGAGGTGAGGTTTTGTGAAACATTATGACCATAAAACATGTGGTTATGTGACACAAGCCATAATATCCGGGGTTTTGTGATAAAAGGACCACAAAACCTGGAGTTTTGTGACATTTACTCATATTTTTTAAAATTAGTTATGTCCCAAACCTCTATCACACCTTCAAGGAAATCAGCAAACTGTTATGTCACAAGTTGTACTATTCAACGCCTACAGACCACAACCTGCGCAGCCATCCTATCGTATTGACTAAAGAGAGCCCTTAAACAAAATCCCTTACTATGACTGGAACAATAATTTTATCCTTTCCTCTACACAAAGTGTGATTTTTTTGTCCTTTTTGGAGCAGAACGGCAGGTGCTCTGCTTGTTCTTCATTTGCTCGTTTTCTGCGTGCATCTTCCAGCAGGCAATGTCAACGACGTTGTCTGCGATAAAGGACAACTGAATTTCTTCAAACAGTACACCTGAATCCGATAACGACCGATTAATTACATGTTCACAATCTCTTGAGACATCGTCGAGGACCAGATTGATCTGACTGACTGAATCTCCAACGCCCGGGAAGCCTAGTCAAACAAATGAAGTTCTGCTCACTGGCTACCCACATTATCGTGACTAATCATGCCAATTTGAACAGGTTAATATACTCAACGGCCAGGGACCGAGCATATGACCACGCCATGCAGCCGGAGCTCCATTTTTCTACAGCACAGACTCGTTCGCGCCGCGGACGTAACGCAATGCTGAAAGCATCGGCGGACACGTCCGGACTGACGTTGCATCCGTTATTCATTCTGTAACTTACCCAAGCGAACACCTCACCTAGTCACCTATCGCCGCCTTTGCACCTGCACCTTGTTGACTTTGCGCGCTGCCACGCAGCTTCTATGTGATCGCGTCCGGAACTTTTCCTCGTTGCCAATTATTTTACGCGCGCTCGTGACGGCAGCAGCTGTGGCGAACACGCGTGTATAAAAGGAGAGTTTGAACTTGGGAAATGATCATTTAGCAGAACATCTCGTTCTCTCCGTAGCGAACACAAACCGTCTCAACAAACCAAGGCGAACAAGCCCACCATGGAAGCTGAGGCGTTCCCGATCCGTTTCACCAAGGGCATCCGGTCCTACTGGCGCCGGCGCAACTACAAGCACGCCGATGGCAGCGGCGGCGCGACGACAGCAGGCCGCGGCGCGCGGCGCCATCAGCTGGTGCGGCTCGGCGGAGGCCCAGACGGCGGCGACGGGCCGAAGCAGTGGGCCGTGCGGCTCGGCGGCATGGCCCGCCGCGTCAAGGCGCCGGCGCCGGCCGTGGCCGCGGCCAAGGTGCCCGCGCGCGTGCTGGGGAAGATACGGGACGCCTACGTGGACGTGATGCTCGGCGCCGCCAAGACGCAGCCGGTGGCCGCCAAGGCGCAGCCGGGCGCGGCCGAGGCGCTGTGGCAGAAGCGCGTGCCCGTGCGCCGCAGCAAGAGCCAGGCGCGGCAGCAGCCGGAGGAGCTGGGCCAGAGGCTCGTCGAGGAGATGTACAAGTCCGTGCTCGCGTCCAGGAGCGTCTCCGGAATGCTCCGTGCATCAGTAAGGCGATAGCGTGTGCGTCTGTGCGACGTTACTCGTCAGGCAGGGCTGTACATTACTATTTCTTTATTTCTGGTTAACCTCTGTGATATGTAGCTTAAAAAACTCTGATATGTTCCATTAACTGTGCGTCCATAAAGCATGCGTAAGTTTTGGCAAAGTTTCTCAACAACTGTGGTGATAAACATGTAAATAGGACAGGCTCAAGCTCTGTTATTGTGTAGTTTTACTTTATGAAATGTCTCATGACGTAATCACTGGTAACTGGTTGCTTCAGAAATGTTGTGAACGAGAAAATTTCTCACCGGCACTTCATTGATAATAGTACAATTCATACAATATTAGGAATGTTTTCATGTTCCAAGTAGACACTTGATGTCGACCTGGGACGAAGCATAAAACATTTGGGCAAAATTTCCAACTCACGACATAGTATGTTTTGTCGACCTGGGACAAGCATAAAACATTTGGGCAAAATCCTCCCTCAAATAATTCAGTTTATATATTTTACACCCTAAACAAAATTTTGTCTCAATTTACTACTCCAAACAATCCATTTTAGTACAATTTAAACCTTATCGCAATTTGTCTTTTCTATTTTCTTGACATACAAGTTAAATTTGAAGCTTAAATATTAGATGACGATAGTTGACACAACAATGAATGTTAATAAATACATATTATTTATAATGTTTTTATAGATTAATAGTAATTAACTGTATGTACATATAAATAATATAAAAATGTATGCTATAATTATTTTAACATATATTGTTTTGTCGCATACTATGGTGCAAAATATAAGCATCAAATTCCACCTGTAGGTCGAGAAAAAGAAAACTTTACTAAGGAGGTATATTTAATTAACTTAAATTATTTGAGGTAGTAAATTAATCCATGACCTTTTTAGTTGTGAGATAAATAAAGTGAATTGTTCAAGAGAGTAAATGAATTTCTTCCTTTACTAAATAAATGTAATCAACCTCTATTCCACGTTTACAGCCTCGAGGCAGCTTACACGTAAAAGAGAGTGTTGAAGTGTAAATGATTGTTGTGTAATACACTTTCGTCCTAAGCTTAGAAAGTTAACTTGGTAACACCTTCAAGTTGAACACTTTGAACTCACGGATATAAACCCCTTAACAGATATTCTTTATGTATTGATCATGAGAATTCTTCTTAATTTACATTATTATAAATGTGGCTTTTATGAGGACTGGAGTATTTGCCCCTTATTTTGACTTTTAGTTACAGTCAATTCTACAAATTTGGTGATTGCATAGAGTGTCATCGTCCTTCACCACTGCACCGACAATCATATCCGATTCCGGTAACTCGAGCTCCAATTGACCTAGGAACTAGGGTTTATGATAATTGTTAGTCGTTACTACACATACAATTATATACCGCAAGAGGACTGTGTATATTGTAACACTTTTTTTCTTAGAGTATTCCAAGGTTTAATCAAATCCACAGAGACTAATAAGAATTAAATATTATTAATAGTAAAAGATCTAATTAACCTACTCTTGTTTGTAGGAAGGGGTTTTTCGAGAAACAAAAAAGGAAAACTTCACTAGGGGGTACATTTGACTAACTTAAATTGCTTGAGGTAGTAAATTAATCCATGATTTTGTTTAGGGTGTGAGACAAAAAAAGTGAATCGTCCGAGGGAGTAAAATGAACTTACCTTTATTAAATAAATTGTAATATACTTGTATTCCACATTTACAGACATGAGGGAGCACGTGAAGGGAAGTGTTGAAATTTAAATGATCTGTGTCTAATACATTTTGTTTCTAAATTTATAAAGTTAACCTTGTAACACCTTCAAATTAAGAACCTTGAACTCACGGATATAAACCCCTTAACAAATATTTTTTCTGTGTGAATCATCAAAATTATTCTAAATTTACATTATTATTAATGTAGTATTTGTTAGAATAGGGGCATTTGCCCCCTTATTTCGAATTTTAGTTATAGAAAAATTTATGAATTTGTTGATTGCATACAGAGTGTCGTCGTGCTTCACCACTGCACGACAATCATATCCTATTCCGGTAACTCAAGCTCCAATTGACCGAATAACTAGTATACTGTGGATTACTATCAAGACATCTTAACGCTGGTATTAAACTATTAGTTACTTCAACAAAAGACACGCCTGCTCGGAACCCGGTCCCACCCGAGTGCCACCTAGGGGCCGGGAAAGCTAACAAAATCGTACCTAGACGCGTTCCGACATGCAAGCGTGCCATGCCCATGTCGCCAACTCCTTTTTGCGCCCCACCATCAATGGGGTGTCAATAGTGACGATTTCGAATGACCAGGGGACGGGATATGGAGTATGGCTAGTACTCCGAACATCATTCCAGCCGGAGGGGCGATGGGGACCAAGGATGATGACCAGATCCGAAGCACGGAGCCACGTTTTCTTGGCACACTCTTCTACCGCTTCTTCTATCTATAACGTGGCTCCCTCTTAGGATATAAAAGGGGCAGCCCAGGACTTAGACGGGATCCATGATCACCGTAACACACACACACACGTATACTCACTCACTCACTAAAGGTTCAGCTCACGCTCTCTCTTGTCATTGTTGTAGCCCCCTCCTCCACCCCCCCCCTCATCCAATGCAATTAACACGAGATCTCACCACACCGGACGTAGGGCAAGTTGCTTGTGAGCCAACCGATCTAGGTATGCGCATAACACGACTAATTGCTACCTGGTGATTTAGAATAGCGACGGAGGGGTTATGTTGATTTTATCTTGCATTCACCATTTCTCATGTGGTAATTATTGCAACTTCCTATGTTGGATGCAATTGAATGAAAAGTCATAAGCTAATGGTTGCATGATATTTGCTTCATCTAGTTGCATGTTAAGGGTGCGTTTGCCACGGCTTATGCACAAAGTGCTTATAGTGCTTATACTGCTTATAGTGTTTATTATGTCAAAACTGCTTATGGTGCTTATTGTATATAAGCAGTCAACCTGTTTGGCAAAGCTGCTTATGCTTATCCATCAAAACTGCTTATTCACACACATAAGCACTATAAGCTACGTTTTGTTGCTTCACTCAAAGTGCTTATGCTAGTACAAAATTGCAAAGTGCTTATAGGTGCTTATATACATAAGCAGTTTTGCTACTGTTTGGCACTTCAAAGTGCTTATTGACCATAAGCAGTTTCAATAAGCACTTCTATAAGCCCCGCCAAACGCACCCTAAGTCCCAACTAAACTATTGCATCTAACTAGGTGATCTTCTTGTCTAATGTCACTTATTGATGATAAAGTTATTGTATTTAGTTAGATTACCAATTGTTTCCCCCACATATAGTCGATGATCATTATTACATTACTTTTATTTGTGATCATATCCTTCACCTCCGGGCTAGGATTTCTATCATGTGCTTTCTCACCTAGTAGTTCTTACTCGTGGTTGTGGGAGTTGTTATGGTCATGGGATGTTTCCTTATGGTTGTGATAGTTGTTTGTATGGTTGCAAGATCTTTGCTTATGGTTGAAAGTGTTGGTCCAACTAAGTTTTATTTATGATTGCGGGTATTTGCCCATGAATTATTAGCTCCCGATTGTTGTAGAAAATACACACTATGGATTAGTAGGTTACTAGGTAAGGAAACGCGCTACGTTGCGCTAGCTCGTTTGTGTTTTTTTTTTTTGGCATATACTATGAAGCAAAAGAACCAAGGTCCGCACAGGCTGCAATGCCAATGTGTTGCAAAATTCAATAGCCATAATTGTTATAGAATTTTTCAAAATACAACAAGTGTCATCTAATTAAATCAAAATGTCTCTACACAGGATCTACCACTATACATTGATTAATTGGCCCTAGCCCAGGGTCATCCACATTGATTATATTTAAATACTTTGTTCTCTAATAGACATACGGATTTTTGAACATGCCAAATCATAATTAGATATAGGCTTTTGAGATAATACGTACCTTATATGAAATAAATATATCAAGATCATAGTTATGTTGTGAAGAGAGTTTAAAAAAGGGCTGTGAACAAAATGCACCATCATTACGAAAATTTTCAAAATACAACAAAGCTAGCCTGAATAAATCAAAGTACCTCTGCACAAGATCTACCACTCTGCATGACATACAAAATTACAGGTTTCACGCACACTCTTTGCAAGCAGCCCAATTGAAACTCACCTGGACGTTGGACTTGCGTGCCAAATCTACAGCCTCACTTGAGTTTATTTATGCCGTGGCCCTTGCTCAGTTCATCTAACCAAATAATATATGAACCCCCCAAAAATATACATGAACCCAAGTACCTCTAATGCCCGAGGAAACCCACAGCTGACTGACGAAGAAGGTGATCTTGTGCACGAATATTCACATTGCCTGAACACTAACACCGAGATATGTTACTTATATATGTGTATCTTATTATTTACGTAGTTTGTATTTTTGTACATTTTCGTTTGTGCGTGTGTGTGTGTGTATATACTTGATTTGTTGACGTTGTGAGAGTGAGACGAGACAGCGAGACAAACGGTTCCAGGTGGTGTAAAAAGGTGCTGGCCGTGCACTGCCTTTTGTTGTTAAGGGCGCGGCAGGAGGAGGCGTTCGGCGGGGGTGAGCGTGTGCCGGAAGTGGCAGCGGTGGCCGTAGGGGCATGGCTCGCCGGCGAGCACCATCCGGCAGACCTGCGTCTTGTACCGCGGGTGGCGGATGACCGGGCGGAGCTCGGCCACGCCGTGCGCGAACTGGCACTGGTCGCCGTACGGGCACGCCCCCGTCTCCTCCCACTTGTTGCACAGCTCCGTCTTGAACATGCCCTGGTTGTACACCTCCAGCTCCACGCCGCCCGCGCCGCTTTGCTTCTTCGTCTCCTCGCCTTTCACGCCGCCGCTGTCGGCGCCCATGTACAAGCGTTGCTGCATCGTATATATATATCAGGAAGAGAGTTTAACAAAGCTGTGCGAACTGTGGAGTTTGGCGAGGCCGGGAACAGGGACTCACCGAACTGTGGTTGTTGTTTGTTGTCGGGTTGGAGGCGCGTGGCTTGCGGTTGTTGGCGACCGGCGTGGCGGGCGATTTGGTGGGCTGGTTCAACTTGAGGAAATCCTTGGAGCGGACGGAGATGCTCTTGGGCAGAACGGCGAGCTTCTCCGTCGCGCGCTCCGCAGCAGGAACGGCGTTCTGCTCTCCGTGGCAGCGGAGCCTGCGGATCTCGTCTGCGATGGCGGCGGCGGCGGCCTGCTTGCCGCCGATGACCGCGAGGCGGCGCGCGAGGTCGCCGTTGGCGACGCGGAGCTCGGCGTTCTCGCGGCGGAGCGCGGCCGCCTCGTCGGCGGCCTCGGCGAGGCGGGCGAGGCAGAGCTCGTACCGGTCGGCCACCTCCTGGTACTGCAGCGCGAGGCGCGCGAGCTGGAGCCGGTGGCCCGTGACGTCCGCGGCGGCGGCGACGTCGTCGCCGTCGTCGACGAGGGAGGCGGAGGAGGACGGCGAGAGCGAGACGGAGGTGGCCAGCGGCGACGGCGAGGAGAAGCCGAAGCTCGGGCTGAATGGGGACGAGCAGCGGAACAGGGCGTCGTCGCCGCCGCCGCCTACGCCGGAGAAGTAGCGCGGCGAGGAGAGGCGCTGGTCGCCGAACGCGAACGGCTTGAGCTCCAGTGCGGAGCGGAGGCGATCGGCGTGCGCCGGCGCGACGAGCGCGTCCTGCATTTTCGGCTTTGATTCAGTAGCAGCCTGCAGGAAGAAACAGATCAAAATGTCACTGAAAATTTGAATAACAAAAATTCACTTGCTACGACTCCAGTACTACACAGCAACAACTGAAATTTTCGAATAATGTTGACGTGCTTCGCTCGTAACGTCCTACTGGTGTCACATTCGATGAACTCACAAAACCAACCATAACACGGTGCCTAACAGCAGAGCGCGTCACAAGTTCGTGCTTGATGCCATCAGATTCAACACCTAATTCCAGTACTCTATGAGCTACCAAAATGCAATGAAGGTACCAAATCGATAACACTGCTTTCAACGAAAAAGGAGAGGTAAACGAAGCTCCCTGCACCGTTAGCCAACCCAAAGACCACAATGCAAGTAATAATAAGTGGCTCATCGTGTTTCACCGAGTTTGACGACAGGAAACCGCACCTGTTGGATTGAAGAGCTCAGGTACTTGGCGCAGAAGAAGATTTTTGGCGATTTGCCGGAGAGGACAGGGTCCTGGCGGTGGGTGCGGGCAGGGGTTATATAGGCGGGGTACGGGGAGCATGAGAGTGGCAGGGGCCTGATTCGATTGTGTCCGGAGCACGGCGGTCTCGTCCTTGCTACTCCGGCCAGTCGGTGGTTGGGAACTGGCTCGTGCGTGTTCGGTTCGAGCTCCAGCCCGAGTGAGCACTTAGCTTTGCTTAATCAACCTGACATGGTTGGTCACGCACGGCTGAGATTTCAGTACAGTACAATGTGTACTCCAGTACCCATGTGAACAACAACCTCAAAACACCTATACTCGTTTCCTCCTCTAAAATTTAGCACTATCACATTAAAGAGAATCTTATTATTTATGAATATTTCGATCAATTTAATGACAAAACCGTATTGACAGATTGATGCTAATTTTCGAGATGAATCTAATGAGCTTAATTAATCTATATTTTGCTAAAGTGATGCTACAGTAACCGTCTTCTAATCACGCCTTAATTAACCTCATTAGATTCGTCTCGTAAATTAATCTAAGAGCCTCTAATTTGTTTTATAATTAAACTTTATTTAATACCCTTAAATAATAAGATCCTTTTTAATGTGACAGCTCTAAAATTTAGACCTAGGAAACGAACACACTCAAGGAAATGACCCGACAATCCAAGACGACGCTGGTTTGTCTCTCTGACATGGTTACTCTCGGATTTAACCGGTGACTCATCGACCTTATCGATCAGGTTCGGGAAACGCTGGCCGTGCCATCACGGGATGTTAATTTCTTCAGCCACACTTCACCGAGCTGCTCTCCGATGCGGACGAGTCAGGCGCGCTTTATGTCAGCTGCGGTCGCGTCGGCCAGCCCACTCCTGCTGGCTCAGAAACATATACCGTTTCCTCTGTGCATCCAAAAGCTGTCTTGTGTTGCACGTACGTACTAGATGGATGATCTTGCCATGGCCAAACGTGTATGTACCAAACCGAGTAAATAAAGGACAGACCCTCTACAACTTTTATACTAGTACTACTAGTACCACAGGTCACTTTACCAAACATATCATAGTGTCCGGCAGTCACGTCACGAGGAAACACACAGTGCAAACGGGCTCTCCATCACGCAATATACTAATAGTTGCTTAGCAATTAGTTAATCTTTTTTGGAGGGGGACACGGCTAACTAATCGCCGTGCCTGTCCGGGCCCACCAGCGCGCGCGCACGAGAGGAGAGGCAGCTTGTCAATCGGCGGCAGGGCACAGGACATCCTCGATCGGCGCCCGCCTGACAGGAAAGGCTCACCTCGGTTCACACAGCAACATTCCGATCCGGCCGAGGAGAGGAGGGTGTTGCTTTGGCTTCACGGGGCAGTCCCTCTCCGCGCTAACCAACTCGATCGCGCCCGCCTCTTGTCTCTCTCTCCCTCTCTCTTAAAACAAAGCGAAAAACCCGAGTAACAAACGCGCACTGACTGAAACACCAGCGTCATGGCAATCATGTTTGCTTCCCGCTTACAGCTTTAACTAACTCTCCGGGCTCCGCCTACCGCCTCCTCAGCTCAGCGCGCGGCGGCACGTCCGGATCATTCTTTTCTCCGGATGGAAGACGGAAGCTGATGGGTGATCGACAGAAAAGTTTGTGCGTGCATGGTGTGTGCCTGCAAGTGCTTGGCTTGGCTCGTTGCCGCCGGTGCCGTGACGGGCAAACGAATGTGATGGACTTTTAGGTGGGTCGGCCGGGGGATCTGCGGTCGCCGGTTGCCATCGGGTTTGTTATGCACTGCTTGGCGACACCGACGGTTCGTGCGAATGAAGGCATGCACTACGACGAGCGGAGCGGACGGACGTCCGGGCGGACTGATGTGCCGCTTGGACCAGAAATCGATGGTTATATGCCATCTTTGGATGCTTGTCATCGGGCTCATGGTGCCTATCCCTTTGCCTCTGCTCTGCTACATGATAACATCATCACTACTCCTAGGTAGGAAGGAATAAGAATCGTGCGCACGGAACACCATCCTCACTCGGTCCCGGCATAATAATCGAATAAGAGCTAGTACTGTGTAAACAATAGTGATCGGACGAGGCGGCCAGATATCCATGTTCTCCGTCGACCAATTTCACTCTGCCCATTACTTGTCACTGATGCTACAGTGACGCATGGGCTTGCATTCCACGACCAACATGTCACCTAATAAACAGAGTGCCGCCGCCAGGCCTTTGGGGAAAATAAAACAGTGAGTGCCAAAATAATAACGGAAATAAGTGCGAAACAACGGCATAAAGACGAGGACAGGGTCATTATCGATTCATTTAAATCTAGTAATACTATCAATAAGGTACATGATTTGTAAAGTACTACAATAGCCTATTTTATTGCGCTTTACTTGGCTTCAAGAAGACCGCTTTTGGGCTGCTGGAATGCTGTACTGTAATCGTTTTTCCAGACTTTTGTGACCACTTCATTTTCCGCCGGGGTTGTCTTTATCCCGTCCCAACTAAATATTATCATATTTCACCAGTCCAGAAGAGGAGATCAACACAAGGACAAATCCTGTTATTCTCACAGCGGCTTTCTGGATAATGCAAACACATGTCAAGAACAAATCTTTAGCACCTGTACTAGCTACTCGTCGATTATTTAAGGACTTCAATCTTCTTAAAATCTGAAATTATTTGCCCTGCCATTAAGTGTGAGACGACGCATGAGCTCACCTACTACTTAGAAATTAGAATAAAGCAAGCTTTTAGCGTTGTGAGACCATGTGCGCAGATCGAATTAACGTGAACCAGAATCACAATCGCTGTAACAGGGCAAATAGAAACTGGTAACCTTATAATGTAACTATAAAAAAAGAAGCGACACATTAGTGACAGCCTATATTAGGGCCATGGTCAATAATGGCTCTATTCGGCTGATGTACAAGCCGGCTTATACACTATCACCAACGTGCACTGTAGCGGCACGGCCCAAAACGGCCCAGTGGCGCAGCCTAAAACAACCCGTCACTATAAATAAAATATATTTTTAGTGGCGGCCCATTAAACCAACCACCGCTACAAATTTATTTGTAACGACGCAGCCCAACACGGCCCGTAGCTATTGACTCTCATACCTCCACTGTCATGATTTAGTATAAAAGGACCTAACCCTAACTCTCTCACACTCACCCACCAAACCCACCCACCCCTCAGCCGCCACACCCGCACTGCTCTCTCTCTCTCTCTCTCTCTCTCTCTCTCTCTCTCTCTCTCTCTCTCTCTCTCTCTCTCTCTCTCTCGTGCCTCCTCTTCCCGGCGGATCCGGCGGCGCGCGGCGCATCCGGCGGCGCTTCCTCGGTGGGGCGGATCCGGTGGGGTGCTTCCTCGGTGGGGCTTCCTCGGCAGCGCGCGGCGCTTCCTCGGTGGGGCTTCCTCGGTGGCGCGCGATGCTTCCTCGGTGGGGCGGATCCGGCGGCGCGCGGCTCACGGGGCGGCGGACCCGCCGCCTCCTTCTCCTCCGATAGCGCGGCGCATCGGGGTGGCGGATCCGCCGCTCCCCTCCTCCGACCGGGCGGCGCACGGCGGCGCACGGGGTGGCGGCCGTGTCCCCCTCCTCCGGCGAATCGCAGCGCACCCGTTGCCTCTCCCTCCTCCGGCGGCGCGCGACGCATGGGGTGGCGGCAGTCTCCCCTCCTCCGGCGGCGCGGCGCACCCGCTGCCTCCCCTCCTCCGGCGGTGCGGCACACGGGCGGCGGATCCGCCGCCTCCACCTCCGACGAGGCCCGTGGGCGACGGATCTAGCCGGCATGGAGCGGGCCCATGTGGGCCTGCTTTTTTGTTTCCCGTTTTGCTGTAGCGGCGGGTGGTTTTAGTTTTCTGGAACCCACCGCTACAGCTCTTTATTTTTAGCTGCGTTTGGGTAGCGGCGGGCCACTATACCCGCCGCTATAGTGGGTTTCGGCCCGTCGCTACAGTGCTTTTTGTAGTAGTGATAGTCACCTCCCCTGCTACTGCTGTAACTCATGAGACCAGCCGGCTTACAGGCCAGCCGAACAAGGCCAATGTTTATCATCAGCACGAGTGCTGAAGGCAGAACCCCGGTACCTCAGAGTGTTGGTGAAAGCCCTTCTTAGCTTACTTAAGAATTATGTTCTGATCGTCATTCCGTTTTAGCTATTGGAATGTAATGTTCGTACCGGATAATACGGGTGTACCATACTGGAGTTTAATATAAAAATACATTAATATAGATTTATGTAAATATAAATATAACATGAACATTATTCGATAGTTTTTAGACAATGTATATACAAATGTAATTAACTGAATCTGTAGGACCAATTGATCCATCCCTTCTGGCACCATCGGGACATCAATCGATCCAATGCCGGCAGATGTGCATGGATAATACTAATCTATTGAGGTGCTAGCTAGCTTACATGCCTGCATTGGATGCGATAACCATGAGCTGAAGAAACGAGTTCTGCCGAACGGTGATGTGCCTTTGCATGAGCGCGTCGACGCTCGAAGCGGCCGCCGCACACAAGCGAGGTATCCCAGTAAAACGAGCCTGCTGTGTGCAGTACAACATCGCCTCGGGGCATCGCCGTATTCGGAATTTCGGATCACCGGATCAATGCGCCGCCACTGGAACACGAGGTCGAAGAAAACTTGCGGGCAGGTAAGGCTTGAATTAGGCTGGCCCGCTAGGAATATGCCCGGTACCGGAACGAACGAGACAGCCGGAATGACCAGAATTGGCCGAAATTGACCGGAATGGACGGTATGGGCCGGTATTGAGGCCGGTATGGGATACAAGGACTTTGGCACCGTTGAGGGCGCTGGATTGAAACGTCCGGCCGGTATCGGAACGGAATTTACAGGTAAGCTTCTTAGGCCTGAACAAATACACATTTTTTGACCAATGACTTTTGACTTGTTTATAGATCGAAAGCAAAATGGTGTTCTATGTTCACTCGCTCTGTCCTGGCATATTATATTGAAGAAAAACATAGTGGATATCCATGTTTGCCGTCATGCAATTTCGCACTGCCCCTTATTTGTCACGGATGCCAGTGACGCATGGGTTTGCATTGGACGACCAACATGCTACCTATTCCTTCGGTTATTCAATTATTGATGTCCATAGCTTTTTTGTTATGTTTTATCGGTCGCCTTATTCATTTTTTAAAAAAAATTATCAAATATTTAATTATTACTGTAACAATGAAACGGTCATCATCGAGCAACTCATGCACGCCATGGACTCCAGGAGCATTGCATCGGTGCCACCATTCAGATATGAGGCCGACGACGACTTTAACCTTACCTCGTCATTGATCTTCTCCTTGACCCATACATCGACAACCGACAATGCCGTGCAAGTTAATAAGTTTACAATGTAGTGCTTGTTTTACATTTCTTTGTTGACGTCACGTTCTCTACAATATTCAGCCTATAGTGTTTCCTTGTTCACCTTGGTGAACTCAATGTTTCGGGACATGCGCCCCTCACCTTCACTACTTGTGATATAAAAAAATATTGTAATGGACCGGGTCTTGAAATCTAAAATGGTGGAGAAGCGTTCACATGATCTAGAAGAAATAATCTTCAACATGCCTATCCCTCATCATAATTCAATAAGCACGTCTATTTCAACTTATTTGGTAAAAAAACACTACTCATGGGAGTTTGAAAGAAATTACATGGGATGCCATGCATTGGATCCTACCTAATTAAAGTCCTTTATAGTATCCAAGGGCATTATTGTCTTCTCTCGCCTACAATCAATAATCTATGCATCAATAATCTGGGTAACAAACAACATCTTAGATTGCATAATCCAGATTGTATAATCTAATACCAATAATCTAGATTGTATAATCTGCTTGGTAAACAAACAACCACTTACACATAAAACTCCACACGTGCTTATCATTATTATCTAGCTCATGCAAACATGTCCTGAGGGATTGGTGTGTCGCTTGGACCAGAAATGGATGGTTATATGCCATCTTTGGATGCTTGTCATCGGGCTCATGGTGGCTATCCCTTTGGCTCACCATCCTCACTCAGTCCCAACATAATTGAATAAGAGGTATACATAGTGATCGGACAAGGTGGCTAGATATCCATGTTCTCCGGCGAGCAATTTCGCATTGCCCCTTATTTGTTACCGATGCTACAGTGAGTCGGTGATGCATGGGCTTCTATTGGATACCAACATATCACCTAAACCTAACTTACTTTGGATTGGTTTTGTAATCAAAGGATGCAATCTATTTTAATACTAATAATTATTTTTAAAATAAATGTATTTTTTAAATAAAGACAAAAGCATTGGCATTCATTACGATAGGAAGTAAAAATTACAGCCTAAGAAGTACATAAAACTAATCCCAACAACAAGCTAAGGAAATACGACTAAACTAATCCCAACCATTGAAGTTTGGTTCACTCCTTAGCTGCACCATTTATGTCGTTGGTCATGGTGAACCTTGCCCTTTCTTTGGTTATGGATCCTCTTTCTTTCACAAATAAAAAGAGTGCCACTAGGTGTTTGAGAAAAGAAAACAACAATGAGTGCCAGAACAATAATGAATAAGTGCAAAACAACGGCATAAGATGTGGACATGGTCATTATCGAATCACTTAAATCTCTAGTAAGCCTTGTTTATTTCCTAACCAAATTATATAATTCAGAGGGGTGTTTGTTTACCCATATTATATAATGCAATGGACATTATGCCGGTTGTGTATGTTGGTTTCATGGGCATTTAAACGAAGCCCAATCTCTTTGGGCATTATGCCGAAGCCCCTTCAGTTTTGTGGAGAAAAAATAGCAAAAATTTCGCATGTGATGTAAGTGGGGTCTATGATGATGGCAAGGTAGGTAATTTCTTTCAATTATACAAGTGTAGTGGTGTAGTGGATCTTTTACCAAATAAGCTGAAAAAACACCTCTTAAAGTGATTATTGGATTTTGATGATCTAACCCCTATATTATTTAATCTCACAAAATAAGTGGTCATGTTTGTTTACCTTTCTAGATTATTTGGTCTAGATTAAATAATCTGATCCTAAATAAGCTAAAACAAATAGAACCTAATATTATTAATAAGGTACATGATTTAAAAGAATGTGCGGCAACGGCAAGACATGTTGTTGCCAGCCTTGCGATGGGGAGTTCGACTCACCGATCTCACAGAAAAAAATACTCCGTGTCGCCCACGGTTCAATTTTTTTTTCAATATTATCGTATGTCACCGGTCCAGAAGAGGATATCAACACAATGACGAATCCTGTTATTCACAGTGGCTTTCTGAATAATGCAAACACATGTCAAGAACAAATCTTTAGTATCTGTACTAGCTAGCCGTTCATTATTATAAGGACTTCTATCTTCTTCAGGTCTGAAATTTTTTGCTCTGCCATTAAGTGTGAGACGATGTATTTGCTTAGAAATTAGAACAAAACAGATTGAATTAATGTGAAAAATCCAGAATCACAATTGGTGTAACCGGGCAAATTAAAAACATGTGGTCACTTTGACCGTTAGCCAAAGCATGTGGGACAAAAGTAAACTATCATTGGAAGAAGTTCCAAATTGATCCCTCAACTATTATCAGAGTTCAGCTTTTATCCCTCAACTATGAAACCGGGCAGAAATGGTTCCTCAATTTAGCAATCCGTTCGGTTTTGGCTAACGTGGCATGTGGGGACCCACTTGTCGGATGACACATCTAGAAACAAACACACATTTTTGGACCAATGACTTTTGGCCTCTTTATAGAAAAGCAAAATGGTGTGGCTGAGTTTGCAAGCCTACAAATTAGGTTCACTTGGTTTTGGTAAAGAAGATATTATACATCCAAGGTTTTACCACTCGAGATGACAAGCATTTTAGAGCTACAATAATTTATTTAGGTTATATTAAGCTGCTCAGCCAATTCCTGCTGGCATTCTTCATACTTCAGGGTTTGCGCTTGTGGGAATCGCATTCTAGATGTTGCTGATGATCACGTCAGCTATCCCTTCTTGCCTACAATTTGGGGTAATTTTTCCATCATTGCATCAAGTGGTATTCTGTAAGCAACACAAGATGAGGTAGTTGTAATAACATCTCTAAATTTGGGGTAATGTTTCCATGATTACTTTCTTGGTTAGTATTATGTGCGGTGTTAAGATGGAGAAAATTTCCCCCTGTTTTCTTTTAGAGTAAAATGCATACATAACCATTATGCTTGTTACAATGTTTCAATTTGGTCATTGTACTAATGAAATTGCAAACGGTCATTAAGCTAGCATATACACATTGATACAGTCATTATCCTCGGATCCTACATACTTTGATGATGTGGCATGTGTATATTCGTGACTCCCGTGCACATTAACGCCTAGTCATTCCCTAGTAGTGGATCTTTTTCTTCCTTTACATTTATACCCTTATTGCTGCCTGTCAATCTCTCTCATTCTTCATAGCTGCCACGACTAGGGTCACGGCAGACACCGCAGATAGGTACATCATCTCTTTCGAAAAGGAATAACTAATAGATGAAATTTGTGTATTAATAAAATATTGTAAAGAAGTTTTTAAATGTAAAGGAAGAAAAAGATTTACTACTGGGATGATGATTTGACATTTACGTGGATGAGTCACGAATATACGCATGCCACATCATCAAAGTATGGAGGGATATGAGGATAATGACTGCATCGATGCGTATAAGCTAGTTTAGTGACCATAATTTGCAATTTTATGAGTAAAATGACTAAATTGAAATGTTGGAACAAGTACAATGGTTATTCATGCTTTTTACTCTTTCTTTTATTTGAGCACAACATTGAAGATATTTTTATTCGCAAAGAGAAAACATTGAAGATATTTTGTTTGCTAACAATAAGTGCACATCCGTTCGGCCAAGACCAGCCCATCCCTTGCTTAATTTGGTTGTCTATTCCAACCCATTAGCCATTCATTTAAAGCCCATCAGCGACAGATCAGCCCCAATGTATCAATTAGTGCTGGCCATCTGGGCCATGCTTTTTGGGCCGCCTGGTAGCCCGGAAAAAAACCACGGCCCAAGCACGGCACGACCCGAATTAATTTCGGGGCGGGCCGGCACGGCCCGAGGTGTCGGGTCGTGCTTGGACCGAGGGGTGACCCGACGGGCGGCACGGGCACGGCCCGTTTAGGCTTAGGCCCGGTAAAGCACGAAAATGGCCCATTTAGGCACGGCCCGAGAAGAATTTATTTAAAATATATATGGTTTTTATACAAACATCAACCCATTAGTGGCTTGGTGGGTAAGTCTCTTGTCTAGAAAAATAGAAGACCAAAGTTCAAATCCCACTAAAACTCCACATTTCACCACCATTTTTGTTCCATTTAAACGTTAACGGGCCGGCGTGCCTAACGGGCCGGCCCGGCACGACCTGTGTAATTCGTACCGTGCCGTGGGCCAGCACGGCACGGCCCGAAATAAATTCCGTGTCGTGTCGGCCCGAAAAGAAACGGGCCGTGCCTTGGCGTGCCTGGGCTAGGCCGCGCCGGGTGGGCCGTTTGGCCAGGTATA